>CAUZLF010000023.1:67500-80321 GCA_963580285.1 Lucinisca nassula
AGAGTGTATCTTATAGAAGAAGGTTAAAGAGGACTGCTCACGACGGGCCTCCGGGGATGGCCACTCTAGCTCATTAAGCATGTCACCGACGCTACTTCTGTTTCGTCATCGCCTGCAGGTCTTCTCTTCTTCTTCCGCAACATGGTCAGGATTCTTATCAGAATGTACTTTGATCAGCAAAGAGGGAAAGAGACAGCCAACTCCTTCCAAGGTTAAAAACATCTCTATTTACAATTAAAAAAAAAAACAAAACAAAAAAAAAAAAAACATGTGTCTGGCGTAGTTTGTTACGGCTGTAGGGTCGGTAGGACAGCACCTAGACCGACACGGAATTCCTCCAGGGTGGCAGCATCAGTGATGTTGGTTGGTAGGAGGTCCATCGAGCAGCTGTCCTCTGCGCCTTCTCCACCTGCTAAATCTGAGTTTTAACATAGGGATGCCAAATGGGTGATGCATATTCAAGTTTAGGGCGAACCAATGTTTTATATGCAACATCCTTTGTCTGCCTAGGTGCAAAGACCAAATTACGTCTAAGGAATCCTAAAGTCCTAGTTGCTTTAGATGTAATCTAAGAGATATGTTGATCCAATCAAGATCGTCAGTGATGGTCATACCAAGATATTTGGCGGAATGAACCAAGGGAAAGAAACACAAACATGAAACAACTAGACCCTAATGGTAACATCACTAGCGGAATGTCAAAAGGACAGTTACTTTCCCACAAAACGGCCAATTGGCTTTCCAAAGCAAAATATTATAAGCGATGCACACACTCAAAGACAAGGCATGAGTGAGTGAGTGAGTGTTTGAATTTTACGTCCCACCAACAGCTAAGGTCATACGGAGACGGGACCTCGGTTTATAGACTCATCCGAAAGTCTGGAGAAGCCCGGGATCAAAGACAAGCCATACCAAAAATAAACCACGACAGAAGAACCGCCTTGGAACTGTTAGTGAAACGAATTTCACTGGGTGTGTGTTTGTGTGTGTGTGTGTGGGGGGGGGGCTTAAATCGATTTAACGTGGCCACAATCCTCGCCCTTACTTCCGTCGCGATGTAGACAAATAATTTGTTCAGACCGCATGAAGGTGAAATTGGTCTGTTCCGGTACGTTCCGGTAATTAGGTCCGTTCTGGTAAATTTACGCACCCAGCGATTTCGGTTTCTCGTGGTACCTCGGCACAAAAATGCCGGGAAATAGTGATGTCCAATTCTTGAAAACAAATACTGATTTACGTAGAAGACAATGGCCCGAAGACAACTGTTGATGATAACTGTCTGTTGATAAAAGAGTATGAACACTTACAAAACATGAAATCATTATCGGGCTGAATGTTATTCGACGTAAATCTGTTATGAAGAGAAAATATTTCACCACCAAATATTTCGGCCCTCCGTTTTCGGCCCTAAATGCCAATGGCACTGTTGATAGTTTCCTTTATTTTCTATTGTTATTGCCGTCAGTCGCCCACATTTGATCATTACTCACAGGTGTACATTACATATACTCGTCCTCCATGCTACCGCGTCCTTCGTACTACCGCGGTAAATAGAAATATCGCGAGATTTTTACGACGGCGCCACCTACCGGATGTTGACATAATTGCTTGGGTAACCCGGAAGCGGCTTTTTCCTTTTGGATACTTTTTTCCAAAATGTCAAGGATATTGGTGAGTAAATTTATTTATCTAGTTAAAATCTATCAAAACATTAATTTCTTTCCTCCCCCTATACCCCCCGAGTGAAAACCCGTCTAATTTTCATATTTCAGATTATCGAATTTTTTGTTTATATTTTGTGACAGATCGTCTGGTCAAATCTATAACGTCAGCACATAAAGTCACGTTATTACCATATTTGGAAAGTAGTTTCCGGAAGCGGTCAATTATGGGCAGCCGTTATGGTCTTAAATAGAATTTTAAAAACTCTTAAAAAATACTTGAAATGCATGACCATTACACATCATAGTATTTGTTAATATATATTGTTTATTGTGCAGTTTTAAATATAGTATGCCTTAATAATATTTTTTGAACATTTTAGCAATTTGCACAGGTAAAGAAGATGAGTTTATCTGATTCTGTACACATATTTATTTTGTGCACATGGAGCATTCCAAATGTGTAAGTTTAAACAAGAATAGTGTTAAGCAGGTCTTGATTTTTTGTTCTGTTGTGTTTTGCAGGATGTGCCATTGAAGAAGAGAAAGCTGCAGTATGAGAGAGGGAACCTGCAGAGGGCGTTTGAAGCGACACAGAGAGGCATGTCAGTTTACAGGGCCGCGAGGGAATATATGGTGCCAGAGTCAACTCTTAGAGATAGGACAAGAGGGTTCGTTGATTTGGATGCAACTATTGGGTTTGAAACTATATTTACCAGAGAAGAGGAGCATAAACTAGTGAATCACATTTCATACATGGCAGAGATAGGATACGGTTATAATGCATCTTCTATCAAATACATGGCAAAAGACTATGCTGATTCTCTTGGTAAAACTGTGAAAGCAAAAGAAGCTCTGAGTGATAACTGGTATTACAGTTTCTTGAAAAGATGGTCAAGTCTGAAAGTTGTAAAACCACAGAAGCTATCCATTGCCCGTGCCAAATGTGCCTCACGTGAAACACTTGAAAATTACTATAAAGAACTAGGTAGTGTTCTGAATACCAATGGTCTCAGAGATACCCCACAAAACATATATAATGTTGATGAAACTGGCATTTCTTCTGAACATTCGCCACCCAAAATTGTCTGTGACATTTCCACTAGGCCTCAGAACATAACCTCATCCAGATCATCTAATGTTACCATTATTGCTGCAGGAAATGCATTGGGCAACAGTATCCCTCCATATTTCATATTTCCTGGTCAGCGCTGGAATGATGAGTGTCTGAATGGATCATGCACTGGAGCAGATGGAGAGATGTCAAAAAATGGCTGGTCCAATTCCATGGTGTTCCATAACTACATAACAAAGCATTTTGCAAAGTTTGCCAGGTTATCTGAGGACAAAACAGCTGTGCCACACTTAATCCTATACGATGGACACAAGTCACATATATCCCTAACTCTGGCAGACTGGGCTAAGAAATATAATGTCATATTGTTTGTACTTCCTCCACATTCTAGTCACGTGACCCAACCTTTGGATGTGGCCGTCTTTGGTCCATTTAAGGCAATGTATTATTCAGAATGCCAGGCTTACATGAGGAGGAATCCAGGAGCTAGTGTGACCAAGTATCAAATTGCAGAATTGACTGCCAGACCATACATAAAAGCATTATCTGCTGAAAACCTTGTCTCCGCATTTCGTCGGACTGGAATACATCCATTTGATAGCAAAGTTATTCCTGATTCTGAAGTAGCTCCTTCTGTGATATATATTAATGAACAAGCCCATCAAGAAAACTCTGAAAATGAAACAAATCAGTCTCAGATCTTGCCATCAAATCCAGAACAGGGCAGTCTTCCAGAACAGCCTAAATCACTAGATAATGATGGAATTATAGCAACCACCAAAGAGGACACAGCCTATCAAAATGCAGCATCAGAGTTTTTCAAGAAGAGAACAATAACCAAGGCAATCCAAACAAAGCCAAAAAAGAAGTTTATACCACCTTTCATATCGGGAAGTCTGATGAAGAAGTCAAATGTTGAGGTCCTGAAAAATTCTCAGAAAGCCAAACAAGATAAAATGGGGAAGAGTGATAAAGAATGTGCAAAAAATATGATCAAGAAAGGCCAACAGATAAAAAAATCTACAGTTACTCCCATTAAAATGAAGGAAAACCAAAAGAAAATTACATTATCTGAAGTAAATAATAACCCTCAGCCAAGTACATCTGGAACAAACAAAGATGGAAAGCCCATTGATATTGTGTCAGAGGACTGTTCAGATAGTGAATATGATGCAGAAATTGCTGATGAAGAAAAGTGCTGCATGTGTAATAAGTGGGAGCCAGATGAATTAAAAGAATGTGTCTATGTAAGTTTGGTTAGTTGGGGACGTTGTGACTTTTGTACACATTGGACACATTTAAAGACCTGTTCAAAAGTCAGAGTTTTGAGGAGAGACAGTGTGTTCAGGTGTCCACACTGTCTGACCAAGGAGTAACATGTGACAGAAATCAGAACAAATGTAAATATGTTATGATATTGAAGTTAAAAGTTCTTTAAAGTTCATTTACATTTCTTTTATAACTGCAAAAAATGACTGTGCATAGTCAAAAATGATTCATGAGTGATATGTGATAATATAGTGACTTGAAAACAAAATGGCTTTCCATATCTGGCAGTTTTTTCATTTACCGCGGTAGCATGCAGGACAACTTCCGCTGGGCCAAAGTAGACATGGAGTCACATGGACAATGCTTGTCAACAACGAGAAATGAATAATAAACATTGTGTCTGGTATTTATAGAGGGGATATAACAGGTCACAAAAGAAATTAATAAAAACAAAGGTGAGATGCATTATTATTGTTTCCCCGTTTTATAACTGTTAACTACCGCGGTACCTTGGGGGACCGGGCTACATGCCAGATTTGCAGGATGAAAATTTAATCATTGACATTGGTCTGTTTACTCTCTGGATCGGACCGGCCCTGATAGCTCAGTTGGTAGTGTCCGCTCTGGGGAAGGGAGATCACGGGTTCCATCCTGCGCCGCGAAATTCCAAAGTGGTTACAAATGGTACTAGCTGCGCCTCGCTTGGCACTCAGATTTACGGGGTAGAGCTAGGACTGATCGACCCAGTGTCAGGATAATGCGACTGGGTGTGGCAGGGCTCGAGAAACTGAAGAATCCAAATCGGTCCAGCCAGATTTCGCCAAAAAATTACGGAAATTGCTGATCGGTTTCGGTATTTTCGTAAACTCAATTGGCGATTTTCAATTTCAAAATGTGTTATTAGCATAGCGAATGACATACCAATGTTGCTCTTACACTTGTCAACGGATATGAGCACCAGTATCTCGATTATAAACAGCAATTATTGCTCACATCGTTCAGATTTCATCTACTTTCATTTTCTACGCCAGGTTTCATCTACTTTCATTTTCCCAATATCCGGGTCACTCAGAACCTGAAGACCGCTAAAGGGAAACAACCGACGTGGGGTAGTAAAAGACCAGTTCGATGGTCACTATATTTTTACCCCCTTTTTAAAACCTTTAAAGTATTTCTCTTATTTCACACATTTTATTTTGCCCAAATTGTTTTGTTTACAAATGGCGACAACGTGCAGCAATGTGGTCGGAAAATGACGTCATACGGTTTCCGTTTACACAATACACATTAATGCAGTCAAGGACGTAACCCACACACCTGTTTTAAGTGATTGATTTTAATAGAGCGTATTTCTAAAAAAAAATCCGTAAAAAAACCTCGTAGAAAAAAGCCCCCGCCCATAGGGGTTTGAAGAAATATATGGGCTACATGATGCTTCCACGCAGAGCTGAATCTGGCCCGCACACTAGTACTGGTAAACCACTTAGAGGATCTAAGCCTGTCCAGGAACTGCGGTGTGAGGCGGACCGTCCATGCTAATAAACCCTATTGGTGTCATTGAGCGACAGGGCTTGAGATGTCATTTCATCTCATTGTCGGGTAAAAGTCCCACAAAATTGGAAGTAACATCTCCAAAATGACCTTTACAGTGTTGACGGGGACGTTAAACCTCAAATCAAACAAAATCAAACAAAAATCGTAGAAAAACCTTGTTAACACACTTGAGGCCACAGATTTGGTCCAATCATCCTCAAACTTGCTCAGAATGATCAACCTGACAATATCTCAGTCAAGTTCAAATATGGGTCATGTCGTGTCAAAAAATAGGTCACCAGGTCAAATCAAAGGAAAACCATGTTAACACTCTAGAGGCCACAATTTTGGTCCAATCATCCTCAAACTTGCTCAGGATGATCATCTTGATAATATCTCGGTCAAGTCCAAATACGGGTGTGTGAAGTCATGTGAGGTCAAAAAGTAGGTCAAACCATAGAAGAACCTTGTTAACACTCTAGAGGCCACAGCTTTGGTCCAGTCAATTTCAAACTTGCTCAGAATGATCATCCTGACAATATCTCGGTCAAGTTCGAATATGTATAATGTTGGGTCAAAAAGTAGGTCAGTAGGTCAAATCATAGAAAAAAAAAAACCTTGTTGACACTCTAGAGGCCACAGTTTTGGTTGAATCATCATCAAACTTGCTCAGAATGATCATCTCTACAATATCTAGGTCAGGTTCGAATATGGGTCATGTGGGGTCAAAAAATAGGTCAAATCATAGAAAAACCTTGTTTACACTCTAGAGACTGCAATTTTAGTCTAATTATCATCAAACTTGCTCAGAATGATCATCTTGACAGTATCTAGGACAAGTTCGAATATGGGTCATGTGGGGTTAAAAAGTAGGTCAGTAGGTTAAATTTTAGAAAAACCTTAACACACTAGAGGCCACAGGTTTGGTCCCATCGTCATCAAACTTGCTCAGAATGATCATCTTGACAATATCTCGGTCAAATTCGAATATGGGTCATGTCGGTCAAAAAGTAGGTCAGTCGTTCAAATCATAGAAAAACCTTGTGAACACACTAGAGGCCACAGTTTTGTTCTGATCATCATCAAACTTGCCCAGAATGATCATCTTGACAATATCTCAGTCAAGTTCAAATATGGGTCATGTTGGGTCAAAAAGTAGATCAGGAGGTCATATCATAGAAAAACCTTGTGAACACTCTAGAGGCCACAGTTTTGGTCCAATCATGATCAAACTTGCTCAGAATGATCATTTGACAATATCTCGGTTAATTTTGAATATGGGTCATGTCCGGTCAATAAGTAGGTCAGTAGGTCAGATCATAGAAAAACCTTGTGAACACACTACACCGTCTTATCATCGACACCGGAAATAGAATCCCGGTGAATCGAAAGTAATAGCTGCAGGAGAAGGGGTGCCTCTTGAAAATGGATTATTTTACTGCTTGTAAGCTTTAGGTTAAGATTACTGTTATCAAATATCAGTTGTGGACATTATTTGCTGCTGTCATGAGAAGTGCTTTCTTATAAAACGCACAATTGTGCAATTACAGACCGTATATTCGACAGCTGGTACCGTAAACAAAATGGATTTGGCAAGTTCGTTGTTGTTTTGTTTAATGTATAAATGCCTTTCTACAGAAGTTTTTTCACTTATTCAGAAAGAACAATAATGGAAAAAATAATTTGCAAAAGAAACTCGCCTCAAATTTTACTTTCAACACAAATGTTTGCCTATTTCCTGTTGTACGGCGAATAGTAGTGTGGTGTACGGCGTGTTGCAAATTAGAACAAACGAAAGTGTACGGCGAATAGTTCCTTGTTTATAGCTGATAACATTTCAAAAGTATACTGACCAGCCTTCAGATGCTTCTCTCACATCCATGAGGACTGTACTGCTCGGCATGAACGTCCTGTCAAATTCGAGTGTTATATTTTGTCGAACATGCTGCTTCGAAATCTAAACAATGGCCGGCAGGAACTGAGGCTACATCAGTAAATTCACCTGCCTGTCACAACATCTTTATACAGTGTCATCAGAATTTTATAAAGACGCTTCAACAATTTTCACCCATTCTCTCGTCATAGCAAGAATCCATCACAATATAGTAATGTTAGTTAGGAACTAATGCCTATGTATAGTTTTAAGATCATATTTTGCCACAGAGGCGTTATTGAGGATTAAAAAGAAGTGCGCATTATGAAATCACGCCTATTCAAATATACACGCGTGGAAGACTTGTAAGGGGTAGATGGCAGTTATGCACTTAAACTCATTACAGGAACTTTCGGCCATGACTTACGAGTAATTACACTACATTACGAGACTTCAAATGTTAACATTTTGAGATTAAATGACATCTAAAAACTTTTCGCCCTATGAATACAATAGAATAAAGATGCATGGCCAGTCCCACTCACACTACTTTCTCTAGGTTCTGCGGTTCAATTAGTTGCAGTGGTAATAAAGTTACGGTGTCCAAATATGCTACACTGGTATCATTTGCCGGGATAAATGCCCCAAAATGCACCGTCTATCGGATCGAGACGTTAACTGGAGCCCTCTACCCCCCTGCAGGGAGAATCCTCCCCCATGCAAGTTAGAGATCTTTGCGTAATTACATGATGAGTTTAAACAATAGTTTATTAGTGCCTGATTACACTCGTCTGGAGTCTATGTCTGTTGATCTGAACATTGATATTTGCCATTTTGTCTATGGATTAATGATTTTGGATTAACACTTTGGTACCACAACCTAAACTACATAACTATATACGACCATTTATAAACCATTGTTTAAACTAAACATGTAATGTAATCACTCAGATCCAAGTATTGTGACAAATGGAGTCCAGCAAGGTTGTGTGATAGCCCCAACACTGTTCAGCATGATGTCCGCTTCCATGCACAAAGATGTTTTCCAGGAGGTTGACATTGGTATACCGATTAGGTATCATTTTGATGGGAAGCTTTTCAATGCTACACTGGTATCATTTGCCGGGAAAAATGCCTCAAAATGCACCGTCTATCGGATCGAGACATTACGTGGAGCCCTCTACCCCAGTGCAGGGAGAATCCTCCCCTATGCAAGTTAGAGATCTTTGCATAATTACATGATGAGCTTAAACAATAGTTTATTAGTTAACTATACACGATCACTAATAAACCATTATTTAAACTAATCATGTTATGTAATCACTCAGATCCAATTCCTGTGACAAATGGAGTCCAGCAAGGTTGTGTGATAGCACCAACACTGTTCAGCATGATGTTCGCTTCCATGCACAAAGATGTTTTCCCGGAGGGTGACAATGATATACCGATTAATTATCGTTTTGGTGGGAAGCTTTTCAATCTTGGAAGGTTGCAAGCTAAATCAAAGGTGCAAATAGAGGTGCCAGATGAGTTCCTCATTGGGGATGACATGGCCAAAGGTGCCAAATTACTATGTACTGTGTAGGCTTTCATCCTGCAACTCTGGAGTATGTGTAATGTACACCTGAGAGTAATGGTCAAATGTGTCCTATTGCAGTAGTTGTGTTTAGGGCAGTTCAACGGCCCAGTCAACACTATTTAGGTCCATAGTTTCCAGTTCTGTGGTGTATTCTTTGCTTCCAAAGGATAACCATATCTAGAACATATTATATGTAAGCGGTTACTCTTCTTGAATCAGCCGAAGGGTGACAATGAAGGAGAGAATGACCGTAGAAAAGATTTCATGATCAATCTCCACGACAGTGTGTTGCCGACCCCGGCACATATGGAATCCATGGCCTCCTGATTTCCAGTCAGACGCACATCCGACTGAGCTCCCGAGGCCGGCCAATCGCAATAGATAGATAGATAGATAGATAGATAGATAGACAGACAAGACAGACAGACAGATTTCTCCATGATCTGTTGGTCGGGGAAAGCATATATACCCTTAAAGGTGGGGGAAATGCTCTTCCTCTTTCGCAGAAGAAATAAGATTCATGCACAGGCAAAAAAGACGAGAAGTGGTAAACTCCGGACAAAATTTGAAAACCTGAGGCGTGAGATCAAGACTAATATATATATAAAGAAAATCAGCATGATTTGTTTGTGAATACATGTAACTCAGTAGGTGATGTAAAGGCAAATCCAAGAGGTTCCATTCTGTCGCGGTTTATTTTTGTTATGATTTGTCTGTGGGTGTTTGTGTCGCTTATATTATTTTATTGTGGATGGCCTGTTGGCTGTTTTGTGGGGTGGGGGAGTGGGGTGGCTTTCCGCTGTTGGTGTTTCCGTTGGGGTCTGTTGTTTCATGTTTGCGGTTCTTTCCCATTGGTGTCTCTGATGGGAGCTGTGGGTTGATTGTATTGATTCCTGATCATTGCGTCCACCTCTATTTTCTACAGATATATCAATAGTCCGAAGAAAGACAGACAAGGTATCCCACCCTTTAATAAAAGAGGAGGGAGCGGGGTTGCTGAATCAGACTCTGAAAAGCCAGGGAAACTAGTTGGTCAATTCAATGATGGGTTTAATAAAACTGAGTTCATGGAGTTCCATTGACAAGAGGATCGGCCCAATTTATGGATACTATTGTTGTGTCATCGGCAGGAGTGATCAAGGAGTGATCAAGTTACTTAAACCCCACTAAAGCTTTAGGACCTGATGAGCTACATCCTAGAAGGAGCTAGCAAAATAGTTAGATCCAGTTTTTGTCCGCCTGTTTTAACAGTCTCTTGATACAGGTGAAAACCCCAAAGAATGGCATTTAGCGAACATTTGCCCACTCTTCAAAAAAGGAGATAGGGCTCTTAATCATAATTACCACCCGCGGAAGCAATCAAAAACATTCAGAATAGAGCTGCTAAATTTGTAATAAGCAATTATTGCTTTGAAACTGGGAGCATGACTGGACTACTAGGAAAATTAAGATGGGGGGTTCTCAAGAAAAAAAGAAAACAGTAGGCCCATACTTCTATACAAAGGTCTAAGAGCAGATGACCTTGTTCCCGAAGCTAGGCACTGTAGAAAGCATCATTCATTAGAGTTTCAAACCCTTACTGCAAAAACTGACATTTATAAAGAATCATACTTCCTCCACCCCCCCCCACCCAAACTTTTAGAGATTGGAATGCCCTTCTCAATTCGATTATTTCAGCAGCTGAAGATGCTGAGGATTGTGTATCTAAGTTTACTTCTTTAATGAGAGCTAGGGACTAACATCCCATCACAGGTCCTGGTGTATGAATGTCATTTGACGTGTCACCAGTAACATTTCTGATTCTAAATAAGGGAGTAGCCATTCCTATTCGCCGTACACTTTTTTGACTATATTCCGTACAGCTATCTGTTGTAAACAACTAAATGCCATACACATGCATTTTTTGTTTTTAATAAATATGCTTAAGGTCACAGGTTTTTGCATGATAAAACCATGACAAGAAAAAGTTTTCATTTACTACCCATTATTAACGGAAACAGGTAAAAGAAAGTTCAAGTGGAAATAAATCAAGAAATTATAAAATCTGAAACCGATTTTCGAAAATGCTGGTCTTCACTCAGTACCAAGCATCGATAAACTTGTGTTCTTGACTTTAAATCGAAACATACGGCTTCGAAAAACGCATAAAATGTTGCAGAAATCCCTCTGTTATTTCAAGGAAATCAATTTACCCTGCACTTGCAGAAAATAGATCTCGAATAAAGGCTACACTCACCGCGCTCCATGTCTACTTTTGCTTTGTATGGATTCACCAGGATTCTATTTCCGGTGTCGATGATAGAGGGTGCACCAGAGGCCCCAGTTTTGGTCCGATCATCATCAATCTTGCTCAGAATGATCATCTTGACAATATCTGGGTCAAGTTTGAATATGGATCATGTCAGGTCAAAAAGTAGGTCAGCAGGTCAAATCATAGAAAAACGTTGTGAACACTCTAAGAGGCCACAGTTTTAGTCCAATCATCATAAAACTTGCTCAGAATGATCATCTGGACAATATCTCAGTTAAGTTCGAATATGGGTCATGTCAAATAAAAAAGTAGATCAGTAGGTTATTTTGTCATAACTTTTGAACTGTTTGAGATAGAGCCTTCATATTTAGCATGTAGGTTCCTCCCACTCATATAAAAAAAAAATTGGCCTGTGACCTACTTTATCATACCTTTTGAACCATGTGAGGTAGAGCCTTCATATTTGGCATGTATGTTCCTTGTGAAAAGGCTTTCCCAATATTTAAAAAATTTTGACCTTTGACCTACTTTGTCATAACTTTTTAAGCATTTGAGATACAGCCTTCATATTTGGCATGTAGGTTCCTTGCGACAAGAGTTTCCGATTCATACATAAAATGATCTGTGACCTTTACCTTGACATTTGACCTACTTTATCAGAACTTTTGCACCATTTGAGATAGTTCCTTCATATTTGGCATGTATATTCCTTGTAAAAAGGTCTTCCCACGCATACAAAAAAAATTATCTTATGACCTTGACCTTTGACCTACTTTGTCATAATTTTTGAAGCATTTGAGATAGAGCCTTCATATTTGGCATGCAGTTTCCTTGTGTCATACAAAAATGACTTGTGACCGTGACATGTGACCTACTTTATCATAACTTTTGAACCATTTGAGGTATAGCCTTCATATTTGGCATGTATGTTCCTTGTGGCAACGACTTTCACCCATACAAAAATTTTGACCTGTGACCTTGACCTTTGACCTTCTTTCTCATAACTTTTGAACCATTTATGGTAGTTTTCATATTTGGTATGTATGTTCCTTGTGACAAGGTCTTCCCACTCATGCAAAAAAATTTGACCTGTGACCTTGACCTTGATTTGTGACCTACTTAATCATAACTTTGGAACCATTTGAGATAGAGCCTTCATTTTTGGCATGTATATTCCTTGTGACAATGGCTTCACATCCATACAACAAGTTTGACCTGTGACCTTGACCTTTGACCTACTTTATCATAATTATTGATCCATTTGAGATAGAGCCTTCATATTTGGCATGTGTTTTCCTTCTGACAAGGCACCGTACTGTATTACCTACCATTTCATCGCTACAGTGTGGATCAGGTGTGCGATCCAGGGCCATCATGGCCCTCTTGTTTTTTTTCTCAGCTAAATTCTAAATTTAGCAACCCAAGTTACCCAACCGAGGTAATGGCCAAATGTGACCAACTCAGTATAAAAAGATAGATAGATGATGTTAGGGACTCATTCTTCTTCTTCCATTAAAGTTCATCCTTCGGATACCCGGGTATTTTCTAACTTGTGTGCATGTGACGTCTGAGAAGGAAAT
>CAUZLF010000024.1:0-255286 GCA_963580285.1 Lucinisca nassula
CTTCATCAAACTTGCTCAGAATGATCATCTGGACAATATTTCAGTCAAGTTCGAATATGGGTCATGTTGGGTCAAAAAGTAGGTCAGTAGGTCAAATCATGATAAAATCTTTTAAATACTCTTAGAGGCCGGTTTTGGTCCAATCTTCATCAAACTTGCTCAGAAGGATCATCTTGACCATTATCTTGTTCAAGATTGAAAATCTCAGTTAAGTCATTGCTCTCAGGCGAGTGATTTAGGGCCATCATGGGCCTCTTGTTTTAAAGTTAGATATGTAATTATTTTATAGATTGTGGAGCAACTCAGAGGGTAACAGGAAAGTATACTCATAAACCTTGGAGTATGGCAGAGAATAAACTCATCTATGACCATTTTTCCAAGTTCATCAAACAGGAGAAAGTTCCAGGACAGAAAGAGTCTGATGTGTTTAAATGCAGGAGGGAAATTATTCAGTGAAAGAAGTTGGAGAAACATCAAGTACAAAGTCAAAAACATCATTGCTTCAAACAGACACAAAATTAAAGAAAAAAATACAAGAAATAGCTGTAATTGATTGTTTATTCCAATATTTGTCATTGACCATCACCGTATAAAATACATCAATTAAACAGGTCAGTTTGAAGCTCTGCTGACCAATGGGTAGTATAAGCGATTGTGATAGCTATTATTTAGAATGGCTGGACGGGCATATATTGCCCCACCACGTGAAGACTTGGTTGTGCCAAAGTGGAAACATTGTGTTATTACCAGGTTCAAATATTCCTAGATGTAATCAGTTGCACATGGGAACTATCTTCACATCATTTTGGGGTTACAAATATACACTTTTTCACTACCATCAATTTTCATGTCATGGGGAATTTCAAGTCTGTTAATATCAAATCAGTGAAGAATCCAAAATGGCCGCCATTACTAAAAAAAAAAAAAAAGAACAAAAGAAATATATCCTTTAAAAATCTTCTCCAAAACCACTACAGGAAATTCAGTGAAACTTCACATGTAGAATCAGTACCTTAAGGGTATTCAAGTTTGTTTAAAGGCATAATATCATTACAAGTTTGTGTAACATTGCCAAACTAGTCTGTTTATGTATGTGAAAGTACAAATGACAGGTGTTTAGACATAATTGAAATAAGTCACTCAGGATATATGAAAACATACCAAAATAATTTTTGTTTGTTTGATTTGAGGTTTAACGTCCCCGTCAACACTGTAAAGGTCATTTTGGAGACGTTTCTTCCAATTTTGTGGGACTTTTACCCCACATTGAGATGAAATGACTTCTCAAGCCCTGTCGCCCAATGAAACCAATAGGGTTTATTAGCATGGACGGTCCGCCTTGCACCGCGGTTCCTGGACAGGCTTAGATCCTCTAAGCGGTTTACCAGTACTAGTGTGCGGTCCGGATTCAGCTCTGCGTGGAAGCATCATGCAGCCCATATATTTCTTCAAGCCCCTATGGGCGGGGGCTTACCAAAATAATAGAAAAGGATAAAAACATGTACCATGTCTCGATAAATTTGTAGTGTTTTCTTGTAGTTTGACATGCAAAGTAAGTTCGTGTGTCTAAAGTGTCTTGGTTGTTAATCATTGTGACAATGCATCCATACTTGGGGCATTTATGTTCTTCAGACATATTTTTTGTTGTGACCTATAATTGATACTAATATGAGATGCTGATTTTTTTTGTCTCTCCCTCTTCAGTGGGATGGAGATATAGCTGTCCAAATGGTGACAGGGATGGCAGTGGCGTCCACTTTTCAAGTATTATATATCAGAAGTCTCTGGTCAGATTTTATTTAAACTTTGGTCACATAACACTCTCAACGTTAGAACAACAAAATGTTGACGTTCAATTTCATTCCTTGATCTATTTTAAGAAATTCAGCATCAGTTTGACTGTTTTGGTTAACCTACAAGTATCTCTGAATGACTATGTAATCCCCAGGTAACAGCTTTAAAAGGCGTGTTTTATTGTGTTCTTATTTGGCAATTATTGTGTACGAAAACGAAAGAGCAAGATCAATTTTAGCATATTTCATTGTACACAGAATATTCTTATTAGGCAATTTTCCTTACTAAAGGGATTGCATACCAAATTCTTCATGCCCAAAACAGCAAGAACCTATTCGCAGTCTAATAAAGATCTACATGGTTCTCACAAACTTGGGGTATGTGCAGACAAATTTATTTGGTTTATTGTCACCATGTCTTTAATGGGATGGAGTCATAGCAGTCCGAATGGCAATGGGGGCAAATTTTGATGTGCAATATCTCAGTAGTCCCTGGCCTGATTTTCTTTCAAACTTGGTCCAAAGGTCTTGTTTTATCACTCCCCACAAGGGAACACCAAAAATTTGAAGGTTAAGGTCATTTCCTGGTCTATTTTAAGCTCAAGGTTAAGCTGGAGGTTAACCTACAGAAATCTTTCTTTTACCATACTCCCAAGTGTTTTATCCAATCTTTTTCAAACACTACCAAATACAGACCAGCTACCGCTAATAACCCATTTTTTTTTTTTTTTTTTTCGCGGAGAAACCGCCTAACGCAAAATCTGCTATTTTCTCCGCAAAACAGCGAGAAAAGATAAAATGAGCGAGAAATTTCTTTCTCCCGGTTTCGCGGAGAAAATTCTTGGAGATTCTCAGCGAAAATTTGACCGATTGCTTTCATTGAAAATGAAATTACCCGCATTTCGCGGAGAAAAAAATACAACTGGGCTTGCATGAAGTTTTTATTTCTTCGTTTGTTTGGCGTTGTTTTTGAAAACGAAGGCAAATGGTAGTCATTGTTAAATCATAATCAAATATTTTTTGATGTTACACAATTTCATTTTAGTAATTTAATTTTTAAACGTATCATGACAACTTTTATTCACATCACGAAAATACGCCTATTTATTTGTTATCCGCTTAAACCCCACTTTTAACTGGGGTTTACAGGGGTATATATTATTTATCTAATTTCTGCTCATAGAGATTGTGGGTACTCGTTAGAACCACCTCGCTGAGTCGTTTTAAAGTGTACCCAAAATCTTGAGCAGAAATATGAAAAATACCAGAATTTTTATTCGAAAATTTTCCGTTTTTAGTGGTAAAATTTTACAATATATTTGAATAGGCGATATCTCATAATGAGTCGTACATGTAGGTTATTAACACCATAATGATGTGTGACATTTACCAAAAGCTCAGCTTGATGAAAAAGATGGGCTGCATGAGCTTCCACGCAGAGCTGAAACCAGATGGGCTGCATGATGCTTCCATGCAGAGCTGAAACCGACCCGCATGCGAGTACTGGTAAACCGCATACAGGATCTAAGCCTGCCCAGACAAAGTGGTGCGAGTCGGACCATCAATGCTTATAAACCGTGTTGGTTTCATGCGGTGGCAGGGCTTGAGATGTCATTTCATCTCAATGTCGGGTAAAAGTGCCACATTTTACCTGCACACATTCATGTATAGAGAGAACTGGAGTTTACAAGGTTTAGATTTTCCTTAATCTGTTCCTAGACGCCCATTGTAGGATGTGGGTACTCGTTACCAACTACATGTATCTGGCCCGAGCGAGGCGCAAACCACAGCGGAGAGACCTAATGACCCGATGATTAACCCTTTTTGTACCAAATGGAATCTTTCTCCTTATATATACTGGAGTCCATTTTGAAACTTAGGGGTGTCAGGTTGTTTTTTTTCTTAAAAAATTTAGTGCGGGAAATGGCTTAACATTTTGCAAACAGTGTAGGCCCTGATCAGACGCCGCATTCTGCGGTGTCTGATCTGGGCCTGCACTGTTTGCCAAGGTACCCATTCAGGGGTTTCTGGTACTGAATGGGTTAAGAGTCAGCGCTCGTACCCATTAGGACACGGGGGCCAGTTACCTTCGGGTTGTACAGTAGACTTAACAAGATACCCAGGTTGAATGTCTGTACAAACTTTGCTGATTATCTTGGAGAATTTTGTAGTTCTGCTTCAAGTTAGAGATCAGACTTATAGGCAGCCTTGGAATGCTTGCCGCGCAATTTCCCCATGTTAACCCTTTTTGTACCAAATGGAATCTTCCTCCTTATGTATAGCATGAGTCCATTTCAAACTTTAGGGGTTTCAGGTTGTGTTTTCTTCAAAATTTATTAGGAAAATGGCCGAACTTTTTGCAAACAGTGTAGGCCCTGATCAGACGCCGCGTCTGATCTGGGCCTGCACTGTTTGCCACGGTACCTGTTTAGGGGTTTCCAGTCTGAAATGGGTTAATGTACATGTATGAGCAAAATTGAATTGTAAAGGCAAGAAACACAAGCAGGCCTCCGTGGCCTACTCTTAAACATTAGATCTCTCACTCGGGCTACATGTGAGCTTAAGTGTAAGCATAAGTGATGTTTAATTACTCGCAGTGTAAGAAAAAGATAAACCAAAATGTAGAGTGAGATCAGCGCCCACACGTACATGTACAAGCAGGATCCACGTTATTATATACATTGAGTTTGATTTTTCTAAAGTATTTACTTGAGAAAAAAATAAAGTACTCCCAATATGGTGAACGGATAGAAAATCAACAGTTTTCAATTTATGAAGTGTTTACACAACAGTAAAAAAAGGAACACAGAAAACATTCATGTTCATACTGTGTGGTAAAGTGCATAAGATGCAAATCATTATGATTCCAACTGGATCAAACTCGTACTTTATGATCGCTAGAGTTGTCGATCGTTGTACAAAGAAAATGCATTTCGTCATATGCTTCAAACTTTGTGTAACAAATTTTAATGCATGAAAAAATACATGCACATGAACAAATATACATGTAGGTATAGGCAGATTTCGCGGAGAAACACTGGGAACGACTTTACCTGTACTAATTGGCTTTCTCTGAGAAAAAGCGACGTTCGCGGAGAAATTTTGTGGCGTTTCACGGAGAAAATAACCGCTTTGAAACGCGAATTTTTTTTCTTCTCAGAGAACTTTCTCGCTTGTTCTCTGAGGAAAAAAAGCCTATTAACGCGTAGAGAAAAAAAAAAATATGGGTTATTACCGGTAGCTGGTCTGTACATGTTAACCTGATGCCACATCAACAGGTTTCAAAATTTTCAAGGTCAGATTCAGAGATTCATACTTAAAGGGACCTGCACTGTTCAACTTTGGTTATGTTTTAGTTGAACTGGCAGTTTTATTATTTTTTTTAAATAGGGATCCAATCATTTTCATACTTCATCAAATAAGTGTTTATGCTATTCAGCACAACGCCTCCGAGAAGAAAAAAAATTTCGCATTT
This sequence comes from Lucinisca nassula, assembly GCA_963580285.1. NCBI lineage: Eukaryota > Metazoa > Mollusca > Bivalvia > Lucinida > Lucinidae > Lucinisca > Lucinisca nassula. The sequence goes on from CAUZLF010000024.1 coordinate 5,269, forward strand.
CAAAGCGGTTATTCAGCACAACATGCCCCGATAGCTCAGTTGGTAAAGTGTCCGCTCCGGGGAACGGGAGGTCACGGGTTCGATCCCGGGCCGCGACATACCAAAGTCGTTAAAAATGGTACCAGCTGCTCCTCGCTTGGCACTCAGATTTACGGGGTAGAGCTAGGACTGGTTGACCCAGTGTCGGGATAATGTGACTGGGTGTGGTATCATGTAATGTGTCTGGGATATGATACTTCAGTGGGGCAGCACTATAAAAGTGAGCATTGAGCTCCCTGTCGCAACCAGACACCGCCGTGATATGACTGAAAAATTGTTGAAAGCGACGTTAAACCCAAATTCACACACACACACACACACGCTATTCTGCACCAACAGGTATTATTATAAAGAAATATTCCCCAAATATCACAATATTAGAGCTTCTGTAAAATCAATCTCCCCAGTATACAACCTACACTTTCCTATCTATCTTTATCTATTGGTACTTCTGCACACCTGCGCGGGTAACTTTGAGCAGTTGCATGCCTGTGCCTGTTAGTAAAAATAAGTAAACAGCCAATTATGTTGAGAATAAAAGATGAAAAACAGATGGTAGTGGGTTAAAACAAGTATGACGAAGGATAAAATCAGGTTGAAAACATCACTGTGGGGCTTTAATTTTTTTTTTTTTTTTTTTTTTGGTGGGTAACCTGACAGCACAACATCCCTCGAATAGAGCATTCGACTGTGTATGTGGTGGAACTAGAGCTTTATTAAAAAAAAATAACAAATTTAAACTTTGTGAAAAGGTAAATATTAAAGGACAAGGTCATTTAGGTATATTTGTAAGCCAATAAGTTGCATAATAGATCCAGTTTGGTGACAGTATGTGTCAAAAATGAAATCTGTATATAAGTTGAAAATGTAAGTTTGTTAGTGGGAGGATAAAATTCATTAATAGAATAAGTTTGTGTATAACACAGCATCTAACACAGATCACCAATGAAATCTGTATATATGTTGAAAATGTAAGTTTGTTAGTGGAAGGATAAAATTCATGAATAGAATAAGTTTGTGTATAACACAGCATGTAACACAGCTCATCAACAGATGAGTGTTTGTTAACTGTATAAGGCAAAACTCCAAATTCATTGCACAATCTCAAAAGTTCAACATTTGTTTGATAAAGGGTAAAGTTCACAAGCAGATTAAGGTCAAGGTCAAAGTCACATGCCATCATAAAGATGTCTGTAGCCCAGTATATAGTATGCTTTACCACCAGACCACGTTTGGTTAATGTAGGGCCTTCTGATTTCAAGTTGAAACAAGATATAACGAAAAAGTGAATGGGTGAACATACGTTAAATTGTACAGAATTATGTTGACTATGTAATTGTCCCTCATTTGCTGAAGTGGCTTGACAATTATCCCCATGTAAGTATGTAATGTGTTATGGATAACATTCTGTGTGAAGTCAAACATGGTAGTGTAATGCCTTGTGGGGTATTCTGTAATTACCTCAGCTACATGTAGTGTGTATGTCTTATGGGGTACATTTAAGGGTGTTTATTGCCAGTTTGTAAAGTCTTGTGGGGTACATTCAAAGTGTTCAAGGATGTTTGCTACAGCCTTTGAATAGAAAATCCATGTCCAACTAATAACTTTAGTATGTTTGAGGTTTTATATCTTGAATTTTTTGTTTGTTTGTTTATTGTAGGGCGATGGAGTCGGGGACAGATTTTGGGGTCACTGCAATCATAGTCAAAGTTATGTTTTATCAACAGTGACCATGACCTTGCTACAGGGAAAAAGGAATATTAATATACTGACCCAAAGAGCTAACGGAACTAGAAATTCTATTCTATTTTTTACCGGTTAAACAGGAATTCTAAAATTTTTGGTATGCTTATCCTTCTGAATGTTCGTCCTTATTACACCGTTAGCAGTAGACCCTGGTCAGGCTTCACTGACCACGGCGGTTCATGTGAAAAAGCGCATTTCTGCATTGCACATGCAGCACATGATTCAGTTTCAAATGTGTCTTGGTGGCAACCTATACGTTATCTGGCTCGGGATAAAACATTTGATAAATTTTTCCCTACCCCACAAAGCTGCAGTTAAGTCCTCTATCTTCAAGACTTAATCGTGGCATTGTGGGGTAGGGAAAATTTATCAAATGTTTTTTCCCCGAGCCAAATATCGTATAGGTTGCCAACAATATACACTTTGCATTTGAAACTGAATCATGCACTGCAAGGGCATTGCAGAAATGCGATTTTTTTTACATGAACCGCTGTGGTCAGTGAAGTGTAACCAGGGTCTACTGCTAACGGTGTAATAAGGACGAACATTCAGAAGGATAAGCATACCCCAAATTTTAATATTCCAGCTTAAAGGGTAAAAAAATTAGAATAGAATTTCTAGTTTTGTTAGCTCTTTGGGTCAGTATATATACTTTGTATGTGGCATCTTTAGATGGATGAGTTTCAAGGTTGTACAAATGAAGGGGCCCTTACATGTAGAGGCCCCAAAAGGGGTCTTGAAATTGCAACTGTTGAAAATAATGTTAATTTTGCAATTTTCAAAAATCTTCTTCTTAAGAAGCAGCAGTTTGGGAAGCTCAATACTTGGCATACAAGATTTCTAAAATAAAAAATGAAGAAGTGACTAGTGTTGCATTCATCCCCAGATCTAGTTCCTAAGTGTTGGGTACAGTTTAATGCATTGTTACAAGGTAGAATTCTTGCTGTTCACTTTATGATAGAAACTCATTGAAAACGAAAAAAAATCTACATATAAACTTCATATGAGCCTGTGCAAGCGAAAAAGTACAGCTTGCCGTAAGTTATGTTGTCTGCTCAAATTAAGTTGTGTAGGTGTAGGTGGTGGCTGTAAATACGTTGAATTTCTTTTATTGTTGTAAATAAAATGTGCGTGTTTATTAAGGAATTTAACAATAAATGTATAGAATTCATTGTCATTAGATTGAATAAGTTTAAATGATGATGAAATTTGTTTTTTTCGTACCATGTTTGTGTTAGGCCCCCACCGATAGGGGCTTAAAGAAATATATTGGCTGCATGATGCTTCCACGCAGATCTGAATCCGGCCCGCACACTAGTACTGGTAAACAATTTAGAGGATCTAGGCCTGTCCAGGAACCGCGGTTTTTGTTTGTTTGATTTGAGGTTTAACGTCCCCGTCAACACTGTAAAGGTCATTTTGGAGACGTTGCTTCCAAGTTTGTGGGACTTTTACCCGCCATTGAGATGAAAAGACATCTCAAGCCCTGTCGCCCAATGAAACCAATAGGGTTTATCAGCATAGACGGTCCGCCTCGCACCGCGGTTCATGGACAGGCTTAGATCCTGTAAGCAGTTTACCAGTACTAGTGTGCGGGCCGGATTCAGCTCTGCGTGGAAGCATCATGCAGCCAATATATTTCTTCAAGCCCCTATGGGCGGGGGCCGCCAGGAACCGCAGTGAGAGGCGGGCCGTCCATGCTAATATACCTATTTGTTTCATTGGGCGACAGGGTTTGAGATGTCCTTTTATCTCAATGTCGGGTAAAAGTCCTACAAAAATGGAAGCAACGTCTCCAAAATGACCTTTACAGTGTTGATGGGGACGTTAAACCTCAAACCAATCAAACAAACAAAACCACGTTTGTGTTCATGGCATGTTATTAATATTCAGTTCTTTTTATACCGGTCCTACATTGAAAATCTAATGAAATTGTTAGAGAGCTTTGTTGATATAATTTTAGTCTTGTATGAATGTCATTGCTTATTTAACCCTTTTGATCAGAAGTAGCAGACGGCATGCAAATATTATGCTGCAACTTTTACCAGAATTTTTCACTTGCTCAAATACTTGTTTTTGGAAATTTGATTTTCTGAGTGCATGTAAGTACAGATCCCGATTAAACAGTTTCTTTAGAAGCCAGCTGATCTTGATCTACACTGTTTGCAAATGCTTCTTTAGCAGACTGAGCGTTGAAATGGACAATGCACTTCTGTAAGTTGAATTTGAAAATCTGTTACATCCAAATTGCGATATTAAAGAAAGATTGATTGTTTCAAGCATGTCTGTTCAATAAACTTGACCTAATAGTATCTTTCTCATTCCTCGAAAAAGATGCAATATTTTGGAAGCAAGTCAAAGACATGTCAATGATCATGCGGTCAGCCATTCATATAGTTCATTTCTGTAGGGCAACATTTGCATAATGGTGACTTTGTAAACGGTATAGATCCAGTTCAGAGGTGTCAGAGCAGGGTCAACACTGCTATTAAGATTTTGAATCTTAAAAGTAACAAAAAATGATTTAACTGTTGTGAGTTGCACATGAACAGTTGTTACCATACAGTTTGAGCAGATGAAAGTGTTGTATGAAATTGGGCACCAAAAGTGATGAGAGAAATGTAAACATGTAATGTTTGGTAAACAAAAATATATGTATAACCAATTGGTTAAAAATTTTATGCACTTACCCAAATGTGTTGCTGTATGGAATAAAATTATTACAGGGAAAAAGAATCATGTCTTTAAGAACCAGCAATTAAGGAACTGTAGCAGTAGAACTTTCAGATTTTTAGAAATAAACAGGCCATGATCTGTAGGGGTTTTCTAAGGTGACTTTAAAATTCCAGAGTTTTTAAAAATAAAGGCAATTTTTCAGTTTTCAAAAAAATTTCTTCTGTACGTAGCATGAAGTAGCCAGAAGCCACCATACTTGGTGCATACTATCTTTAGGAGAAGGACCTTCAATTTTGTGACACAGTATGAAGACATTTGCAAACAGAATAGAACAAGATAAGCCTACTCTGAGTAAATAATTTCAGTGTAGCTGTCAAGGAGAATTATATGATAAATTGATAAATCCAACTAGTTGGAAAGGTTTAATGAAGTGGGGGTAGTTCCAACCTTCTGTTTCACCACTTTTTGGCCATGCACATGTGATAAAAGGCAATTAAAATTGCCCACACAAATGGAATTTCGTGTAACTCGATATTTCAGCAGGTGGGAAGGTTTTAGTTTCTTTTTCTCATATTTTTATCTTGATGTTTATGAGAGGTAATTGGTGAACTGAAATGTTCTCTCCTGTCGGTCCCCATATAACCTATAATGTGTTGGAGGGATGTTAACCCAATTCAATTCAGTTCCAACCAAAGAGCATTGGATCATTCCAACCAAGCTTTGTGGGAATGAGTGGTCCTTTGATTATTTTTTAGGTTTCCCATGCATCTGGGAAAAGTCAGAAATGTATCATTTTTGTCGCACCTGCGTTAGCGTGCCGTAATCCGTCTGTTTGTCCATTTCTCAACAATTTACAGTGGGTGTCTTGTGAGCACAACTCCTCCTACAGTTTTTGGCAAATCATTTTGAAACTTCACAGATGTTTTTGCCATGGTCTGTAGATGTGCATATTGTTTGCTCATAATCCTCAGATATACTTTTTCAACTTTTTCCGCTTTTTTGACTTTGTCATTTTTTACCTAAATCCCTTTTTCTAAAAGTGTTAGCCAGTGGGTGTCTTGTGAATGCAACTTCTCTTGCATTTTTTGCCAATCGTTTTGAAACTTCACAGATGACTAGGGCGGGGTCTTAAGATGTGCATATGGTTTGCACACAAATCTCGGATTTTTTTTTTCAACTTTTTCTGCTTTATTAACTTAATAATTTTTTACATAAAACCCTTATAGTCAATGGGTGTCTCGTGAGCGCAACTCCTCCTGCAGTTTTAGGCCAATAGTTTTGAAACTTCACAGAGGATTAGGTAATGGTCTGAAGATGTGCATATTGTTTGCACATACATCTCAGATTTATTTCAGCAGAGTTAGAGGCCCTTGATTTATGCCCAAAATTGGTTTCTGCTTAATATCTTGTGAAAGAATTGATGGAATTAGGATCACATTTTGCATACATATTTTTGTTAGCAATACCTAGCTTGGGATTGTCACATGACATTTTTCGACAACTTTCAGCAGAAATCCTGGCCTTGATTAATTGGCAAAAATGATATCTTGTGAAATAATGGACATGTTTAAATCAAATTTTGCAAGCCTGTTGCTGTTGGCAATATATGGCTTGGGATAATAAAAGGCATATTTCATATAGTTTCAGCAGAGTTTGGGACCTTGTTTCAAGCCCAAAAATGGTGTCTGCCCAATACCTTGTGAAGAATTGATGGATTTGGATCATATTTTGCATACATACTAACTTTCCCCTGTAGAATTGAGTGACACTGGCTATCAGTTACCCATTCTTTTTCTAAAATACCATCTCCCTGATAGAGACATTCCAAAGTTTCTACTTTGTCCATTTTCTTACTAACTAACCCATCAATAGATTTTTTTTTCAAAACAAATAGGAACTTGTGTGACTTAATCCCCGCAGGTGCGACACTGCTTTCCGTGGATTTCTTGTTTTTAAAGGACAGGTAATTGCAATTTGAAGCAAATGTCAGGGAATTATAAAAATCAGGGTTAACACTGCAAAGTGTTAGTTTCATCTGTAAGCATAACCTGAACAAGCAGATGAGATAATTTTTCATTCTTAGTATGTCAGTTAATTTTAAAATTTCAGCTGTGGAATTTGTTGTCTGAAAAATGTGGGAACCTTAATTGTTACTTAATCATTTATGTACATGTTGTTCATACGGTTATTACTTACCGTCAGTGAAATAGTTGTTTGAGTTAAAAACCAAAGTTAGCTATTGTTTTACATTTGTTTTCAGATGTTTTGTAGTTGTTGTTGTAGGAGTTTTGAATTTGGTAAAGCTTTAAACCGAGTTGTAGGACACTACATTGAAAGACAGTTGGTTGAATAACGTTTTTGACAAAATGACTATTGGTCGATGCATACAAAATGGTGACAGGAGTCTTGATCTAATCATTAGGTAATTAGAAAAATTTGACCATTCTCACTTCTTAATTGAAAGTAAAAACTTTTTCGTTTTGTTAGCTCGTCTGTTTTTTGAAAAAAAACTTTCGAGCTATTGTCATCACTCCGGCGTCTGCGTAGTCGTCCTGTGTCGTCCTGCGTCGTTCAAAAAAAAACTTAACCTTGGCTATAACTTAAAAAGTATTAGACCTAGCCTCATGAAACTTCATACACACACTCATCATCACAAGAGCTACATTTTGACCAAGGACCATAACAACTTTGTTGATTTTGGCTGAATTATCTCCCCTTTTCCAATTTTTTTCTGAAACACATTTTTTGCTCTCATTTTAATACTATTCACAACAGAGCCTTCAAACTTCACATGAATGTTCCTTGGGACAAGACCTTTTCAGTGATACCACACTTTTTGATCTGTGACCTTGACCTTTGAACTTTGACCTATTTTTCGAAAATTTAACCGAAAACCTTAACCTTGACCATATTTCCAAAAGTATTTGGCCTACCTTCATGAAACTTCATACACATACTCACCATCACAAGGCATACTTTCCCTACAAGTTTTATAACTCCATCTTGCAATTTGATTTGACTTAGAACTTTTGTTTTCTAAAAGAAACTGCAGACGAGCGTTGGCACCCGCTTGCGGTGCTCTTGTTTGAAGTTAAAATAAAAGGAAAATGAAGCTACAACTTCAGGGTCCTTGCAAAGTAAAGTAAAAAAAAATCTGTTTCCCTGATATCTCTGTTCTGTATTAGTTATTGATTCGTATCTACCTGTCCTGAACTGAGTAAATCAAAGTCACAATATTAAGTGAATAGTGGATGAAAGGAGCTCAGTTCTATTTATGAATATTGACAATACCATGAACAATGTAAACAGTGCAATGATATTTCATTATTATAGTAATCACAGCTTACATTTTTAACCCTCTTGCTTTAATTACAGAAGACACTAGGCAACAGAGTCTCATTTATTCGCAAGATCATTTTGTTTGTTTGATTTGAGGTTTAACATCCCGTCAGCACTGTAAAGGTCATTTTGGAGATGTTGCTTCCAATTTTGTGGGACTTTTACCCGGCATTGAGATGAAATGACATCTGCAGCCCATCTATTTCTTCAAGCCCCGGTGGGCGGGGGCGGCTCCCAAGATCATAGCTAATGCAACAGTTTTAGATGATTTGTCGCACCTTTTTAGAAATTGTCCATTAAGTGGACATTTGACAAAGTGGACATTCGGTGAAGATGGATCAATTAAAAGAACTGTTGACCATCTGTCTTTCAACAAAAAGATGTGCACCTTTTTGCTGGAAAAAAAAGATCTCGGCCCCACACTGAAAGTGTGGATGCCCAATAGTAATCACTCTGTCCGTCCGTCTGTCTGTCTGTCTGTCTGTCCGTCCACAAATTTTTACTCCTCTGATAGCGCTGCCGGGGCCCTAGTCAGTTTCACTGACAGCTCTAGTTAGCAACTGACTTTGCTAGAACAGTTAACCATTTGACCACAAATGAGCTTGTTAAGCTAATGATGCTTTGAACAACTGGACTGAAGTTTTATCTAGCAGTATCCACATCTGCCTGTGACCTTGAAGTCAATCACAGATTTTGAAGTACACATGAACCTGACATCCCTTATATGACTAATGGACTTGTCCAACATAATAGCAATGAAAGAGTCCACTAGTATACAATGGGTTAAATGATCCAAAATATATGGATACCTGAAGCTATGGAAATAATTTTTTAGGGACTCAAGAGCAAGTTGGAATTAACCCTTTTTGTACACAATGGAATCTTCCTCCTTATATATATCATGAGCCCATTTAAAAATTTAGGGGTGTCACGTTGTGATTTCTTCAAAATTGATTAGGAAAATGGCTGAACTTTTTGCAACAGTGTAGGCCCTGATCAGACGCCGCATTCTGATCTGGGCCTGCACTGTTTGCCAGGGTACCCATTTTGAGGATTCTGGTACTAAATGGGTTAACCATGGTAAAGAGCCATCGGTGTTCATGCTGTTGAAGTTTCACTGTATTGTGTTTGAGAAACATGTGAGCTACCATGTCAGTTGACAGCTCTTGTTGACGTCTCATAGCAACTACCTCTCTGAACATTGTTCTGCATTTTCATACATTGTAAGCAGTCTTTATTTGTTATAATCTGTGGTGACACCTAGAGAAGTTTGTGAGCATAGCCAGACAAACATGAGAAATGGTTTATTAACCCACATATGACAAGGGAATAATCTCTCACCTTGCGCGTTTGGAGTAGTCCATTTCCAATTATAGGGGTGTCAGGTTTGTTTTTGTTTGTGGCAAATTTTACAAAAATGAATGTTCTTTAAGCAAACAGTGTAGACCCAGATCCGACTGATCTGGGTATGCACAGTTTGCCAATGTCCCAGAAAAGAGTCACTTGGCATATATGGGTTAAATTTTACCACTCTCTGGGCTAATTTAGCAGACAACAAATTGTTTGTATTTTTTTCATATTTTCCCAAAAAAACAGGATTTGACATTTCATGCAATATGTCCTTTGATAGGAGACAATTTGCATAAAATGTCAAATCCTGTTCCTGTTCAACATTTCATGCAAAAAAATTGCATAAAATGTCCAATCCTGTTTTCATGGAAAAATAAGAAAAAATATTTTTAAATGTCTGTTGAAAAAAACAACAAAAAACAACTACCCAGCCGGCAGAGTGTCCAGTGGAATTGAATGAATCTGGCAAATTTTTCCTTAAGGAAGACACATTTTGGGACTGGAATCAGAATCCCTCCAAAGATGTTGGCTCTTAAAGAACAAAATCTCTAAAGGGTGTCTACTCTTAAAGGTTTTTTCAACCAATCTGGTTCGGGTTGATGCATGTCAAGTTGATCTAGATCAGATTGCATTGGCACTAGATCCAAAATGTGACAGTCTGATCCAGATCTGAAGGTCCCCCCCACACTCATTTGGGCTTGGACAAATAGATTGGGCTTCATGTTGCTTCCATGCAGAGCTGAAATCAACTGCTAATGAGAACTGGTAAACTGTTTCGGGGGTCTAAGCCTGCCAAGGCAGAGCAGTGTGAGTTGGACCATCCATCCATATAAACCCTATTGCTTTCATTGGGCAGCTGGGCTTGGGATGTCATTTCATCTCAGTTGGAAGCACTGTCTCCAAAATGACCTTTTTAGTGTTGATGGGGATGTTAAACCAAATTTGATCTGAATCAATCAGTTGTGAATGCAGCCTTAAATATTTGGAGACACCTGCCAGGAAGACAAAGTTCTGATTCATGTTCACTTTGCAATAAATTAAGCTCTTCTGAAAATAGTGTCTTCTCTTAACCGTTGGAAAACCCTAAAGGGGTACCTTGACAAACAGTGCAGGCCCAGGTCCCACAATCTATATTTTAGAATAGAAATAGGAAAAATAAGGTTTACCCCTGTAAACCAGTTTTACTATATAAACATGGTGTTCAAGGGGCTATTTTTTTATTTTTTTTTTTTTGGTTTGGGTTTTACGGCCCTTTCAAGATTATTTCACTCATATCGAGCCGATCGTTAATCATAGGTGGGCGAAAACCGGAGTACCCGGAGAAAAACCACCTGACCTTCCGTTGCAGAACTTGGCGTCTCACACGTGACCCGAGCGAGGCTCGAACCCACGGCGGTGAGAGACCTAATGACTAAGAGTCAGCGCTCTTATCCATTAGGCCACGGAGGCCCGTTTCAAGGGGCTATGACTTATATAGCTACCTTTAAGGGTAGGCCTGACCCCCCTATATGACAAATGGACCAGTCCAACATATAGCAATGGAAGAATCCATAAAGAAAAGAATTTAATTTAACCCATATCCAGCAGAACATCACAACCCCTACCTTTTCAAACAGTGTAGATCCAGATCAGATGGCATGTTTGTCATGCAGTTTGTGAAATGAACCAGCAATTTGATTGGTTGGTTTTCATGTGACCTGTATCGTCTACCCATTGGTCTGATAGGTCATGTGACATCAGCGACCAATCAGGACTGTACACTAGGGAGGTCACTGGAAAAGGGACATGCCGGTGGCATTTCTGGCTAGATTTTTTTTGTCAGACTGACCCAGGCCTGCGTCTGGTGAAAAGGCTTAAATTGTAGTGATGGGTAGGTATATTATTAATTAAAATTAATTTTACATTAGGTATATCATGTTGCTAATCTAATTGATTCAGCAGGATAAGGATTAATAAAGGGTGGAAAATACTGTGAAATTCTCCTATTAAAACCACCTAAAATTAATATCTTCAACTACATTTTCTTTTTGTTTTCTACATCCAATGTACTCTAATGGAAGACCACCATTGGGACTGTTCAAAGTGGTCTTAAAGACCACTTTTGAACAGTTCCAAAGGTGGTCTTAATATAGGAATTTTACTGTAGTTTTATTCAGGTTTATTCCTTCTCCTTACTTGAATCTGTTAGAACGATATTGAAGGTAATCGTTATTATATACATGTTTTTAGCTCACCTGTCACATAGTGACAAGGTGAGCTTTTGTGATCACATTTTGTCCGTCGTGTGTGCATGCGTCCGTACATGTGTCCGTTAACAATTTCAAATAAGTATATCTCTAATACCCCATGGCCAATCTTGATCAAATTCCATGTGAAGCATAATCAGGTAGGGGGAAAGGCTGCATAAGGTTTTTGGGCTGATCAGATTGGAATTCTGGTTGCCATGGCAACATATAGCTCCCATAGACTTATAATGGGAAAAATTTAAAAACTCTTCTTCTCTGACACCACAGCGCCTAGAGCTTAGATAATTAACTTGTAACAATGGCAAGTGGTCAAGTACATAATTCCTGCCAATCATGCCCCTGGGGTCCAAACGGATCACGCCTCGTGGGGGCCCTAAGCTCCCATAGACTCATAATGGAAAAAAACTTCAAAAATCTTCTTCTCTGAAACCACAGGGCCCAGAGCTTAGATATTTAGCATGTAGCAACGGCAAGTGGTCACCTACATAAATCCTGCCAATCATGCCCCTGGGGTCCAAAATGTGCCATGCCCCGTGGCCCCTTAGCTCCCATAGACTCATAATGGAAAAAAGCTTCAAAAATTTTCTTCTCTGAAACCACAGGGCCCAGAGCTTAGATATTTAGCATGTAGCAATGGCAAGTGGTCACCTACATAAATCCTGCCAATCATTCCCCTGGGGTCCAAATAGGCCACGCCCCAGGGCCCCTCATCTCCCATAGACTCATAATGGAAAAAAAAAAGCTTCAAAAATCTTCTACTCTGAAACCACAAGGCCCAGAGTTTAGATATTTAGCATGTAGCAATGGCAAATGGTCACCTGCATAATTCCTGCCAATCATGCCCCTGGGGTCCAAAAGGGCAACGCCCCGGGGCACTTTAGCTCCCATAGACTCATAATGGAAAAAAGCTTCAAAAATCTTCTTCTCTGAAACCACATGGCCCAGAGCTTAGATATTTAGCATGTAGCAATGGCAAGTGGTCATCTACATAATTCCTGCCAATCATGCCCCTGGGGTCCAAACATGCCATGCCCCAGGGCCCCTTAGCTCCCATAGACTCATAATAACTTTAAAAATCTTCTTCTCTGAAACCACAGGGCCCAGAGCTTAGATATTTAGCATGTAGCTACGGCAAGTGGTCACCTACATAAATCCTGCCAATCATGCCCCTGGGGTCCAAATGGGCCACGCCCCAGGGCCCTTTATCTCCCATAGACTCATAATTGAAAAGCTTAAAAAATCTTCTTCTCTGAAACCACAGTTTGTTTGTTTGTTTGATTTGAGGTTTAACGTCCCCGTCAACACTGTAAAGGTCATTTCGGAGACGTTGCTTCCAATTTTGTGGGACTTTTACCCGACATTGAGATGAAATGACATCTCAAGCCCTGTTGCCCAATGAAACCAATAGAGTTTATTAGCATGGACGGTCTGCCTCGCACCGCGGTTCCTGGACAGGCTTAGATCCTCTAAACGGTTTACCAGTACTAGTGTGCGGGCCAGAATCAGCTCTGCGTGGAAGCATCATGCAGCCCATATATTTCTGCAAGCCCCTATGGGCGGGGGCGTTCTGAAACCACAGGGCCCAGAACTTAGATATTAAGCCTGTAGCAACGGCAAGTGGTTACCTACATAAATCCTGCCAATCATGCCCCTGGGGTTCAAATGGGCCACACCCCGGAGCCCCTTAGCTTCCATAGACTCATAATGGAAAAAAAGCTTCAAAAATCTTCTTCTCTGAAACCACAGGGCCCAGAGCTTAGATATTTAGCATGTAGCAACGGCAAGTGGTCACCTACATAAATCCTGCCAATCATGCCCCTGGGGTCCAAATGGGCCACACCCCGGAGCCCCTTAGCTCCCATAGACTCATAATGGAAAAAAGCTTAAAAAATCTTCCCACAGGGCCCAGAACTTAGATATTTAGCATGTATCAACGGTAAGTGGTCACCTGCATAAATCCTACCAATCATGCCTCTGGGTCCAAATAGGCCACGCCCCGGGGCCCCTAAGCTCCCATAGACTCGTAATGGAAAAAAAGTTTAAACAATCTCTTCTTCTTCAAAACTGTGAAGCACAGAGCTTAGATATTTTGTATCTAGCAATATAAAATAGTCACCTACATAAATCCTGCTAACCCTGCCCCTGGGATCCAAATGGGCCACACCCCTGCCCTTGGCTCCTTTAGACTTATAATGGAAAAAAGCTTCAAAAATCTTCTTCTCCGAAGCCATAAGGCCCAGAGCTTATATATTTAGTGTAGCAATGTCAAGTGGTCTCCTACACTAATGATTTTCCGGTAGACAGGTGAGCGATATAGGGCCATTGGGCCCTCTTGTTTGTTTTTTATTTGCTCAAGTTTTGCTATTTGTTGTTACACATAAATCTGTTGGATATATAGTATAGTGATTTAATTAATACTTTTTATGTCCCCGGTAGCGATAGCGGGGACATATTGTTTTTGCCCTGTCTGTTTGTTTGTTTGTAGGTTTGTTGGTTTGTACGTGGACAACTGTAACGTTGGCCATAACTTTTGAACCGTTTGAGATAGAGCTTTCATATTTGGCCTGAAGGTTCCTTGTGACAAGACCTTCACATTCATGCAAAAACATTTGACCTGTGACCTTGACCTTGACCTTTGACCTACTTGAAAGAAAAAATAACATTGGTCATAACTTTTGAACCACTTGAGATACAGCCTTCATATTTAGCATGTATGTTCCTTGTGACAAAAGCTTTACATTCATGCAAAAAAATTTGACCTGTGACCTTGACCTTTGACCTACTTAAAATAAAAAAATAACATTTTGGTCATAACTTTTGAACGGTTTGAGATAGAGCCTTCATATTTTGCATGTAGGTTCCTTGTGACAAGACCTGCACATTCATGCAAAAAAATTTGACCCTTGACCTTGACCTTTGACCTACTTAAAAGAAAAAAATAACATTGGTCATAACTTTTGAACCACTTGAGATACAGCCTTCATATTTAGCATGTATGTTCCTTGTGACAAAAGCTTTACATTCATGCAAAAAAATTTGACCTGTGACCTTGACCTTGACCTTTGACATACTTAAAATAAAAAAATAACATTTTGGTCATAACTTTTGAACGGTTTTAGATAGAGCCTTCATATTTTGCATGTAGGTTCCTTGTGACAAGAGCTTTACATTCACACAAAAAATTTTGACCTGTGACCTTGACCTTTGACCTACATAAAAGAAAAAGTTAACATTGGTCATAACTTTTGAACCGTTTGAGATACAGCCTTCATATTTAGCATGTATGTTCCTTGTGACAAAAGCTTTGCATTCATGCAAAGAATTTTGACCTGTGACCTTGACCTTTGACCTACATAAAAGAAAAAGTTAACATTGATCATAACTTTTGAACCGTTTGAGATACAGCCTTCATATTTAGCATGTAGGTTCTTTGTGACAGACTCTTTACAGTCATGCAAAAATTTTGACCTGTGACCTTGACCTACTTAAAAAATAAACATTTTTTGTCATAACTTTCGAACCGTTTGGGATAGAACTTTCATATTTGGCATGTAGGTTCCCTGTGATTAGAGCTTTTCATTCATGCAAAATGTTTGGACCATGACCTTGACCTTTGACCTACTTAAAAGAAAAAATAAAATTGTTCATCACTTTTGAACCGTTTAAGATAGAGCCTTAATATTTGGCATGTAGGTTCCTTGTGACAAGAGCTTTACATTCATGCAATTTTTTTTTACCTGTGACCTTGACCTACTTTAAAGAAAAAAAAATATTATTGTTCATAACTTTTGAACCGTTTAAGATAGAGCTTTCATATTTGACATGTAAGTTTCTTGTGTCAAGGGCTTCCCACACAAAAATCTTGAACTGTGAGCAACTTTGAATAAAAAATGACCATGCCCGGGGACATGTTCGTGTTTCACAAACACATCTTGTTCATCATGAAATAAATGCCAGTCAATAGTTAAACTACGGACAATGTTGAAAGAGTTTTTGTTGTTATTGCTATCCACTTTTTTTTTCGTCACGAAAACGAGGCTATATAATTCAGACCCCCTTTGAACCCCAGGTTTATATTGTAAAACTGGGTTTCACAGGGGTAAACCTTATTTTTCCTTTTTCTGCTCTAAAATATAGATTATGGGTTTTAGTTAGAACCGCCTTGATGAGACGGTTCTATCGTGTTCCCACAATCTATATTTTGCGCAGAAGTAAGAAAAATATTACAATATTTTCATCTTAAAATTTCTTTTTTTTTCTTTGTGAGGTAAAATTTACAATGTACAGGACTTGATATGACCTTAAAATTGTTGACTTGGCCATTAAACTGAAAAAAAAATTTTGAAGCGCCAAGCACAGCATTGTATTTTTTCAGGGTAAATTGACATTTTATGTGAATACGGTTCAATATTATTCCCGTCTCATTTTCTTCCAAAAATAAGAAAAAATGGTACTGTCAGGTTTAACCCATTTTGTACCGGAAACCCCATAATGGGTACCCTTGCAAACAGGGCAGGCCCAGATCAGATGCCGCAGAACGTGGTGTCTGATCAGGGCCTCCACTGTTTGCTAAAGCCAGCCATTTTCCAAGTAAATTTTGAAGAAAACACAACCCGACATACCTAAATTTTGAAGTGGACACTTCCTATACATAAAGAGGAACAAAAAGGGTTAACTAGCAGTCAACGCTAACATCAGCACCTTTGAGGATGCATTCTTCACCCTCAGAATGCTGATAATTTTAATCTGCCACACTCACTACTGAATACAACATATCAGATTACTTGATGCAAATTATTGCAACAAATTCATAAACTGAATGACAAACAATGTACTTCCTGATCAGATGGCCATCTGATCTGGCTCTACATTGTTTGAAAGACATATTCGGACTCAGCAGGACAAGGGTTGACCCTCGCCATGCTGAATATGCTACACTTCTCCCCAATATTTCAGCCAATTGTGTTGCATGATTTCAGTTTTTACTTTGAATTCAGAAGCAGAAAACAGTACAGATCCTGATCAGCTGGCTTCTGGTAAGCCAGCTGATCTGGATCTATACTATTTAAAAAAACAACAACAATTTATCAGGATTCAGTTATTTGAGTTTTCTGTGTAATCAAAGTAGAATAAAATTAATTGAACCTTTTCTTAAGTTGTGGTGAACAGGAACTTATTATACTCAGATTCAATGAAAACACACCACTTTTAGAACTTTGATTTCTTTAAGGTAAAAATGACTAACTTTTTCATTTGATAAATACGGTATTGTTTGACACATATACTGCTTGATTTTCACGATGTGCATGCAAAAATTGCAAAATTTTCGTAATCACGATATTTTTGGTGCTTTCTTTACTGTCATTATAAGGTCCGTATTCTTTACGTTAATAAGGCAGCAAAACATGACCCATATTCAAATCTGATCGAGATATAATCAAGACAACATTCTGGTATACATGTATAGTTGCATGAAGATTGAGTGTTTGAGTTTTATGTCCCACCAACAGCTAAGGTCATACGGAGATGGGACCTCTGTTTAAAGACTCAACCAAAAGTCTGAAGAAGCCCGGTATCAATCCTGCGATCCCTGGTTTACACGGCGAGTAGTGTAACCAATACACCATGAAGGCTTCTACACATGACGATTGAAGCAAAACTGTGGCCTCTAGGGGACACATAAGGTTTTAACAAAATTTGACCTAGTGACCTACTTTTTGATTGGACATGACCTATATTTGAACTTTTCTGAGATATTATCTAAACAAATATTCTGGTAAAGTTTCATAAAGATTGGAACAAAACTGTGCTCTATAGAATGCACACAAGCAAAGATTGACAGATGGGATGGACATCATAGTGTCCCAAAAGCTCACCTTGAGCACTTTGTGCTCAGCTGAGCAAACAACAAACATAAAACAAAATGCATTGTCCTGTGCTGACATTAACCTTGTATTGCTGAGCCAAGCTATGCTCTCCTTTTGCATATAAATCCATATCAGATAGCTTCAGAGAAGCCATCTGATCAAGATCAACAGCTTGCAAGTTTGACTGAACACATTATATCAAGTAATTTGATTGGTTCTGGCAAAATATATTTATTCAGCAGGACAGTGGTAAAAAAAAACAGAGTAAAGATCAGGGTCAGAGTTCCAATGAATTGCTGAAGGTTTGACTAAAGCCTTTCAAAAATTCTTACAGCATGAAAGCCATAACAAAGGAATAGCTGAAAAAATTTCTACCTCTGGTTGGATTCAAACCCAAGCCATTCAGGTGACAATCCAAGACTGTAACTACTGAGCCAAAGAGTCAAATCTTTGACGCAGTCGGTGAATGGTTTGTTATGCATATTCTGCCAAGGTAGATATAAAGGGGCAGCCCGGTCCATCAGGGGTTGGAGAAAAAGACTTTTTGTTTGAGTTAAGGTTTTACATCCCCATTAACACTTTTAGGTCATTTTGTTGATGTTGCTTCCAATTTTGTGGGACTTTTACCCAAAACTGAGATGAAATGACATCTGAAGCATAGGGTCCAAACAAACGGTTTATATGCCGGGTCGGTCCAACTTGCACCACTTTGCCTGGACAGGCTTAAACGCTCTAGTTTAGCGGTTTAACAGTACTCATGTGCAGTCAGTGGAGGCACCATGCAGCCCTATCTATTTCTCCAAGTCTGATGGGCAGGTGCCTTAGAGAAAAATAGATTTGGCTCCATGGTACTTCCCTGCAGAGCTGAAACAGACTGATCTTGAGTACTGCTGAACCGCTAAGAAGGGTCACCAAGCTGGCGTCCACCTGGTGGTGGAATGAGCATGTTAATAAGGTCATTGCAGCCAAGCGGCAAGCCTTTAAGGCATGGAAGACTGGTAAGGGCACTTGAGCATCATACTTTGTGGCCAAACGCATAGCCAGACGTGCAGTGCACCATGCTGGCCAAGAAGCTGAGGAGATCTACAAGAATATTTACCCTAAGTCAGTATACCGCCTTGCTAACCAGAAGAGAAGCGAGAATGGCGATGTTGTAGGTGACAAACCAGTAAAAATGATGCAGGGGAGATGTCATTGAGTGAAGACTCAATACAGAGGGCCTGGTTAGAACACTACCAAAGGCTACTCAATGTTGAGTTTGACTGGGACCCAGACCACCTGTGATGAACCACGAGTGGAAGGGCTGCCCATCCCAATCACTATTGATATGGTTAAGAAGGCTATATCTCCGATGAAGACTGGCAAAGCACTGGGCCCTTCTGGCATAGTGGTGATGATAAGAGCTGCAGGTGATGTTGGTGCCTCGATGATCCGGAACCTTGCAGCTACAATCATCCGTGATGGAAAGGTACCCTCTGACTGGGAACAGAGTTTCATTGTCTGTCTCTACAAGGGCAAGGGCGATGCATTGGAACGGGGCAACTACCGTGGTCTCAAGCTGACAGAACAGGTCATGAAAGTCCTGGAGAGGATTGTGGATGGCCTCATTAGGCAGTTGGTGTCCATTGACGTTTCCCAGTTTGGCTTTGTCCCAGAAACAGGCACAACAGGCGCATTTTTTGTTGTACGGCAGGTGCAAGAAAAGTATCTGGCGGCCAACAGGAGACTAATGGCTTTTGTAGACCTGAAGAAGGCATTTGATCGAGTGCCTCAGAAAATCATCTGGTGGGCACTAAAAATACTTGGGAGTGGACAAGTGGATTGTGCAACTGGTCCAAGGGATGTATGCTAATGCTCGGAGCCGTGTCCATGTTGGTGATGGTTACAGTGAAGAATTCGAAGCGATGGTGGGTGTTCATCAAGGCTTTGTTCTCACCCCAATGCTTTTCACCATTGTGCTTGAAGCCTTGTCATGCGAGCTCCACTCTGGAGTCCCCTTGGAGGGCCTGTATGCTGATGACCTTGTCATCATAGCTGAAATCCTTGAGGAATGTGTCAGGAGGCTCTTAACTTGGAAAGACGCAATGGAGGCGAAAGGGCTGAGAGTGAAAACAGGAAAGACACATATCATGATCTGTGGTACAGATCTGGACCTCCTGCAAAGTACAGGCCAGTATCCATGCGCTGTATGGCGCATTGAATTGGGCAGCAACAGTATCTTTTGTAATGGCTGCAAGCTCTGGGTGCACAAGAAATGCATTGGGCTCAAGCGCTTGATAGAGGACCCTGATCAACGGAAGGTTAGGTGATTTTTCTCCGGGTACCCCGGTTTTCGCCCACCTCTGATTAACGGTCGGCTCGATATGAGTGAAATAATCTTGAAAGGGCCGTAAAACCAAAACCAAATAAAAAGAGGACCCTGATTACAGGTGTACACGGCCCCTTGGATGGCAGAACACAGAGGGAAGTCCCAAGTCGGATCCGACAAGCTGGAGGTTGTAGCTTCCTTTTGCTGCCTAGGTGATATGCTCTCAGCAGCGGGTGGTTGCGACCTTCCAACCACATCACGTGTGAAAACAGCCTGCAAGAAATTCAAGGAGTTGCTATCAGTTCTCTCTTCCCGCCACCTCTCGTTCAAGACACGTGGCCGTGTGTACAGCTCTTGTGCGCGGAGCGCAATGCTCCATGCCAGTGAGACATGGCCATTGACAAAGCCTAACCTTCAACGTCATTCGGAATGACAGGGCAATGATCAGACAGAACTGCAATGTCAAGCCACAGGACGCTGTCACCATCATGTCCAGTGAGTTACTTTAGCATCTTGGCATTGAGTAACTGGACCTCATCCTGAAAGAGAGAAGACTCCTCTGGTATGGACATGTGGAACACTCAACAGTGCAGTCAAGACTGCCTGTGACATACAGGTATATATAGGTGGAAAGCGGGGACCTAGAAGGCCCAAGATGACCTGGTTTTTTTTTTTGTTTTTTTTTTTTTTTTTGTTTTGTTTTTTTTATTAGGTTTAACGTCCCCGTCAACACTATAAAGGTCATTTTGGAGACGTTGCTTCCAATTTTGTGGGACAGAGAATGGAAGCTCACTGCTATTGATCCTCATGATAGACAAGCCTGGAGATCTGGTGTAAGATCTGCGATGCGTGCAGCAAGCCAGCTACCTGGAAGGGGGCCACTTATGTGGACATTGCCCTTGTTCCCGCACGTTAATAAAAAATCCGTTGATGATGATGAAGACTGTCCAGAACAAAATGTGTTTGTGAAACACTGATGCCCCCGGAGAGCGCATGATAAATATGAAAGCAGTATCACTAAGCAATCGAAAGGTATGGCCAATGCTCGTCTTAAAAATGTAGTTCAAGGTCACAAGGTCAAAATTTATGGGATCGTTGGAAAGGTCATGTGACACAGAATACACACGTGAAATAGGAAAGCCCTAACACTTAACAATCGAAGGTTATGGCCAATGTTAAAGTTTTTAAAATGCAGGTCAAATATCAAGGTCACGAGGTCAAAAATTATGGTACCACTAAAAAGGCCTTGTGACCAGGAATGCACATGTGAAATATGAATGCCATTCCACTTACCAATCGAAAGTTATGGCCAATGTAAAAGTTTTTAAAAAGTAGGTCAAATTTCAAGGTCAAGGCCACGAGGTCAAAAATTATGGTACCAATAGAAAGGTCTTGTGAAAAAGAATACACATGTGAAATATGAAAGCCCTATCACTTACCAATAGAAAGTCATGGACAATGTTAAAGTTTTTAAAAAGTAGGTCAAACGTCAAGGTCACGAGAAAAAAATTGATGGTACCACTAAAAAGGTCTTGTGACAAGGAATGCACCTGTGAAATATGAAAGCCTTACCACTTTCCAGTCGAAAGTTATGGCAAATGTTAAAGCTTTTAAAAAGTAGGTAGGTTAAATGTCAAGGTCAAGGTGACGAGGTCAAAAATTATGGTACCACTAGAAAGGTCTTATGACAAGCAATGCACGTGTGAAATATGAAAGCCCTATCACATATAAATAGAAAATTATGGCCAATGTTAAACTTTTAAAAAACAAGGAGTTTTAGCGCACTTTTTCTTAGAAAATAAAGGGCTATAACTCCGTCGTAAATGATAGGACCAATGTGAAAATTGTGTTAGGAACCACAGCACTTCACAAGGAATGCATGTGCAAAGTTTCAACTCAGTTGGTGAAGAAATGTGGAAGAAGTTCGCATCACAAGGTTTTTAGCGCATTTTTTAGAAAATAAATGGCCGTAACTCCGACGTAAATGATAGGACCAATGTGAAAATTGAGTTAGGCTCAATCGGTGAAGACATGATCACAAGTTTTTAGCGCATTTTTTGGAAATAACGGGCCGTAACTCCGACGTAAATGATAGGACCAATGTGAAAATTGTGTTAGGCACCCCTGCACCTCACAAGGAATGCATGCGCAAAGTTTCAGCTCATCGGTGAAGAAATGAGGAAGTACAGTAGAACTTCGATGGCTCGAACACCGATGGCTCGCTTACCATGGCTGGGTCGAACTCATACTTGAGCCCCTAGGGAAATCTTCAAGATAAGAAATGGTGGGGGATGATTAAGGAGATTTTAGTCTTTTATCTTGCAAACATTTTCATTATATAACATCGAAAGATGTTCAAAAGTATCTCGTTATGCCTTTTGGCAGTAACCTTCAGTGGCTCGAACTACCGCTGTCTCGAATAAATTTTCATGGTCCCAAAGGGGTTCGAGCCATGGAAGTTCGACTGTAGTTTGCATCACAAAAGGGTGGGGACTAACACACAAACCCACAAACAAACGGACAGTGCAAAAACTATTTGCCCTCCTACGGGGGCATAAAAAGTGGTGTGAGTCGGACCATTCCTGAAACCCTAGCGTTTATTTTGGCAGTAAGGCTCGAGATGCCATTTCATCTCGATGTCGGATTAAAAATCGGAAGCAACATCTATAAAATGACCTACGGGTAAATATGTAGTGTTGATAGGGTTGTAAAACCTGAACACAAACAAACATATATTGGAGATTGTGGGCACAGCAAACACATTACATGTGCAAATAAGCTAACTTTGGTTAAATTTGAAAACTTATAATAATCCCTTCAGGTCAAGGTACCCAAAACCTAAGTTCTAATTGTTCCTAAGTAAGAAACTGTGTCAGTCAAGTAACAATTAACCCAAAAGGGACCCCAAGATACAGCCCAAACAAACTTGACTGTAAATGTACTTGTAATAATGACTCAGTGACACAGCAATTTCAGTTTAGTAAGAATCTGCCTATGTTTGATCATTATGATAACACACCCGCGCAACATAAAGTATTTTTTTCATATGTCCAAAATGTCTACTTTTCTGATGAAAATCTGTGATATTTTTTTTTATCTATAATGCAAACATAGGTTATGGGTACTTGTTAGAACAGCCTCATTGGAGCAGAAATAAGAAAAAATATGTATACCCCAGTAAACCCTAGCTTTTTCTACATAAAGTGGGGTTCAGTGGAGCGTTCATTTCACGGACTTGTTAAAATGATGTTCCGGGCTTCTCCAGACTTTCGGATGAGTCTTTAAAGCGAGGTCCCCTGTCTTTTTGTGGCCGCTGTTGTTAGTGGATGTAAAAAGAAATAACTGCCTACAGGTTCTTATGAAACTGCCCAAGGGGCTATACCAGCACTACACATTTTGTCCTGTAATCCTTGAAAATGAGATCAAAGTCACCAAAAGCTGACCAACCCAAAGGCATAAGATCAGCTCTAGTCATTGTTTTGTTTGTTTGATTTGAGGTTTAACGTCCCCGTCAACACTGTAAAGGTCATTTTGGAGACGTTGCTTCCAATTTTGTGGGACTTTTACCCGACATTGAGATGAAATGACATCTCAAGCCCTGTCGCCCAATGAAACCAATAGAGTTTATAAGCATGGAAGGTCCGCCTCGCACCGCGGTTCCTGGACAGGCTTAGATCTTCTAAGCGGTTTACCAGTACTAGTGTCCGGGCCAGATTCAGCTCTGCGTAGAAGCATCATGCAGCCCATATGTTTCTTCAAGCCTCTATGGGCGGGGGCCGCAGCTCTAGTCATACAAATGCCACAAGTTTAAGAGATAAAGTTCACAAAAAAAGAAAAAAGATCTGGCTTATATTAGACCAGTGTCATCATGTACTGTCCTTGAAAATGAGGTCAAGGTCATCAAAAATGCACATTCAAGTATATCCATGCAAGTTCAAGGTAATTCCACCAGCCCGTATGAGAGAGATCATTCACACAAGCTTAACCCATTTTGTACTGGAAACCCCAAGACGGGTAGTTTGCAAACAATGCAGACCCAGATCAGACGCCACAGAATGCGGCGTCTGATCATGGCCTACACTGTTTGCAAAATGTTCAGCCAATTTCCAAATAGATTTTGAAGAGAACACAACCTGAAACCCCTAAATCTTGAAATGGAGTCCTGCTATATATGGGGAGGAAGATTCCATCTGGTACAAAATGGGTTAATCTGGATGGTATTTGACCCATCATCCTGTGCAGACCTGGAAAATGAGGTCATTGTTAACTTGATTGTTTAACTCCAAAGCAAAGGAACAAGAACAACACCGAAAAATGAAAACTATACTTTGTAAAATAAGTAACGCAACACCTAATATATTTATGAATTAAAGTCTAACCCAGAAGATGGATATAAAAATTTTATTTCAAACGGCACTTGAACTTAGACACAAGTAATCACAACCCATTTTGTACTGGAAACCCCGAAACGGTTAATCAGCAAACAGTGCAGGCCCAGATCAGATGCCACAGAATGCGGCGGCGTCTTGTCAGAGCCTACACTGTTTGCAAAAAGTTCAACCATTTCCCAAATCGATTTTGAAGAAAACAACCTGACACCCCTAAATTTTGAGATGTTTCTGTGCTTTTTATAAGGTGGAAGATTCCATATGGTACAAAAAGGGTTAAACTTGAAGAAGGTAGCTTACCCTTGCATTGCAGTCAACTACGCAAAGCCTTTTCAAAATTTTATAGACGTCATTCTGATTTAATTTCAAAATTCAATATAAGACTTAAATCTCTCCTGCAACAAGGTCTATCGGAACCCGAAATTTATGGTGACTTAGTATTCAAATCCAGAAAAATATATAACCGCAATGACTTCAGCACCCAATTTCGTAAAATCATTCTTCTATATAAAAAGATTGGGTACAACATAGATGTTATACGACAGACTGCATGCATGGTCGTTAACCCAATCACGGTTGACAACTTTGCTTTCCTCTTTAAATTGCACGCCGGTGGGTCAGGCCTCAGATTCTATGACGGTTCCAGTGTAAAGGCTTATTGAGAATTAGAGAGATCTTATTCAAGGTAATGTTGGCTGGTGCCTGATGCTCTATTTCTGGTCGGACTCATCGGAGTCTATCTGTTGGTTTCCTTGTGCTCCAGCATTTCAGTGGTTTCTTGCTGTTGAGTCCTCACCGTTGTTTCATCTCTGTGGTTGTTTGATTATTTGTGTTCACGGAGATGTTGCACTGATGAGATAGGAGGCCTTCATGCGGACTGAACAAATTATTTGTCTCAATCGCGACGGAAGTAAGGGCGACTACTGTGGCCACGTAAAATCGATTTAACCCCCCAGCGGAATTCGTTTCCACTGACCGTTCCAAGGCGGTTCTTCTGTCGCGGTTTATTTTTGTTAAGGTTTGTCTTTGGGTGTTTGTGATGCTGATATTATTTTATTGTGGGTAGCCTATTGACCATTTTGTGGGAAAGTAACTGTCCTTTTGGCTTTCCGCTATTGATGTTTCCATTAGGTCTGTTGTTTCATGTTTGTGCTTCTTTCCCTTTGGTGTCTCTGAAGGGAGCTGTTGGTTGATTGTATCGATTTCTGATCATTGCTTTCACTTCTATTTTGCATGAATGACAAAGGGTCTCCATTAAAAAATAACACCTATTTAAAACAATGTTTTAATACCTTTAGTTAAATGTTTTCGTCTTTTAATTCTTTATAACCTTCCATTATTCCATAATGTTATTGCATAGTGATGAAAGCTGTTTATTTAAGAAATGAAATTTATTTTTCTGCAGTTCATGGAAGTATGAACGCAGTGGGTCGCGTGCAAAGTAAATGAACCTCTTCGGGGTTCATTTACTTTGCTAGCGACCGACTGTCGTTCATACTTTCATGAAAAGCAGATTTTTTTTTTTTTTTTTTATATATATATTTACATTATTTGCCCCGCATCCCTGGGCGAAAAAATGCTTGTAGGGCAACTTTTTAAAGTTGAAACACATTTACACGCTGTTTTTCTACACCGAGCGGAGCAGCGTTGACGACATCAACGCCCCTAGAGAACAATGGTTTAGAATGACGTCACTTAAAATCATGCGATTCGATGCGTTCATGGAAGTATGAACGCAGTTGTTTTCTATAGGTTTACATTAGACTTTACACTGGAAAAGTAAATATATGCAATTGAATGCCGTCAAAAAAGGTCTGTATCACCTAACATTCATTTGTGTATGCAATGATTACAGTGTATAACTGCAATGAAAGGACTTGTTTTGAGCATACAGACAGGCTGTATAAAAAGGTAATTTACGAGGGCTGATATGTTGAGAGTCTCATATTGAAGGAGGTATGCAGTGATGTCCTACTATTCTCTGCCTATATAAGGCTGTGTACCCAAGGACTTGTCTCATTTGGTCAGTTTATATTGACGAGGTAGCACTCTAAAGTAAACAAGACAAGCAGCTTTTGCAAAATGGACAAAATCTGTGAAAGAGCAGCGATTCAATATATGCCCATGCTTTTAAGGTAAAGGTAACAGACTGGAATTTCATGTTTAAGAATTTCTAGAGCTCATAATTTCAAAACTATATTACTGAATTAGTTCATTTTTGGTATGATGATGGATATAGGTCCAGAGTTTTATTCAGATGGCCGAAAGGTCAAGGTCACAGTCAAATTTTACGCTAAAGCTTTATGTTAAAGCTTTTTAAAAGCTCAGATTTCAAAAGCATGTGTTGGATTTGGTTCATGTTCAGTTTAATGATACACATGGGTCCAAAGTTTTATCAGCAGCACCCCTCCCCTATAACAACTATGACCTTAATGCTGCCTTCCTCCCCCGATAGGCCAAAGGGGCATTTAGTCCTTAGATCCAGGTAAGCTATGCTGTCTGCTGACAGCTCTTGCTATACCCCTTATTTAGAAGGGATGTATTATGGTATGGTGCTCTCCACTGTCCTGTGTGTTAAACTTTTTTATTTCCGCATAACTCTGCCACACTTCTTATCCGGTTGACATGAAACTTGGTAGGCGCATTGCTTGTAAGGTGTAGATGTTCATGAGGGTTTTGTTTCCATGTCTATCTCTCTAAGTAGTCTAAAAACAAAGTTTGACATATGTTCCTTGGATTTCACACAGTTATACAACCCCTGTTTGGGCCTAGAAATTTAGTAAAATTTGCTTATCTTCAAGTATTTCTGAAATGGTTTACTGTGATTATTCAAACTTTTTCTAATATTTGTCCAGTCAACTTCAACATTCAGTGAGCTACTTAAGTTCTTTAACACATGTTTGTCACTATAGCATCTTTTCAACTGGTTTGTATAGTTAGCCCTTAGCCTGCCACAAAAATCCACAAAGCCCACATACTCAAGAATTATGACCAATCCAAGCTATAAGTGTAATAAATTACATGTTTTTCAAGTTCAAAATAAGAATGGCAAGTAGTATAGATCCTGATCAGGTGGCTCCTTCAGGAGCCGAGATCTGGATCTATACTGCTTGCAAATGCAACATAAGATGAATATGGCAGGATAAGGGTTAATTGATTTTGGGTCAAAATACATTGCAATGAAAATACAATGTTAGTTAACAATGTCAGTGAACATTTGATTTATATAACCCAAATCGTGCTTAGCATGACTTCCATTTTCGTGCTTCTAGTCTGTCTACCTACGATTTTTCCGCCCTTTGCACTACACTTCCTCATAATCTTATAAAAGAAAAGCTTGGTGATTTAATTGAATGGGCTTTTCACAGAGAAGATTCTCTCTATCTTGCATGTAATGTCAGAGATGCATTTTTCACTTCTAAAGAGCATAGGAATTATAAACTTTGGTCATGTCAGAAAGTGCGTGATGCCCTCACCTTTCTACTTGACAATATTTATATTAGATTCGGTACTAAGTTATTTAGACAAATTGTGGGTATTCCGATGGGTAATAATTGCGCACCTCTTGTGGCTGATCTGTTCTTGTATTGTTATGAAAGAGACTTCATTTTGTCGCTTTCCATTGATAACCAGTCTGGGGTTATTGGAGCTTTTGGCTCTGCTTCTAGATATTTAGATGATTTATTAAATATTGATAATACCTATTTTGATGGTTTGGTCGGTCGGATTTGCCCCCTAGAACTTCAGTTAAATAAGGCGGGTTCTTCTGATACCGAGGCCCCGTTTTTTGATTTACATCTATCTATTGTAGATGGATTAGTTTCGTGCAAAATTTATGATAAACGCGATGACTTTGATTTTGAGATTGTAGGTTTTCTTTGGGTGGTGATGTTCCTCGTGCGCCATCCTGTGGCGTTTGTGTTTCGCAATTAATTCGATTTGCTAGAGTGTGTAGTCATGTACATGACTTCAACACTCGTAATAAATTATTAATGGCTAAACTCCTTAATCAGGGTTATCGGTACCATAAACTACGCAAAGCCTTTTCAAAATTTTATAGACGCCATTTTGATTTAATTTCAAAATTCAATATTGGACTTAAATCTCTTCTGCAACAAGGTCTATCGGAACCCGAATTTTATGGTGACTTAGTATATAAATTCAGAAAAATATATAACCGCAATGACTTCAGCACCCAATTTCGTAAAATCATTCTTCGATATAAAAAGATTGGGTACAACATGGATATTATACGACAGACTGCATGCATGGTAGTTAACCCAATCACGGTTGGCAACTTTGCTTCCCTCTTTAATTGCACGCCGGTGGGTCAGGCCTCAGATTCTATGACGGCTCCAACGTTAAGGCTTATTGAGAATTAGAGATAATCTTGGTTGGTGCCTGATGCTCTGTCTCTGGTCGGGCTCATCGGAGTCTATCTGTTGGTTTCCTTGTGCTCCAGCATTTCAGTGGTTTCTTGCTGTCGAGTCCTCACCGTTGTCTCACCTCTGTGGTTCTTTGATTTTTGTGTTCACGGAGATGTTGCACTGATGAGTTAGGAGGCCTTCATGCGGACTGAACAAATTATTTGTCTAAATCGCGACGGAAGTAAGGGCGAGGATTGTGGCCACGTAAAATCGATTTAAGCCCCCCAGTGGAAATCTTCCACTGACCGTTCCAAGGCGGCTCTTCTGTGGCGATTTATTTATGTTGTTGTTTGTTACTTACTGTGTGTATCACTTGTGTCTTTTAATTTTGGATGGCCATATGGCCATTTTGTGGGAAAGTAACTGTCCTTATGGCCTTCCTTTGTTTAGGTTTCCATTATGGTCTGGTCGCTTAATGTTTGTTTTTCTTTCCCTTTGGTGTCTTTTATGGGTGGAGTAAGTTAATTGTATCAATTCCTGATCGCCCCCGCCCATAGGGGCTTGAAGAAATATATGGGCTGCATGATGCTTCCACGCAGAGCTGAAACCGGTCCGCACACTAGTACTGGTAAACCACTTAGAGGATCTAAGCTTGTCCAGGAACCCCGGTGCGAGGCGGACCGTCAATGCTAATAAACCCTATTGGTTTCATTGGGCGACAGGGCTTGAGCTGTCATTTCATCTCAATGTCGGGTAAAAGTCCCACAAAATTGGAAGCAACGTCTCCAAAATGACCTTTACAGTGTTGACGGGGACGTTAAACCTCAATTCAAACAAACAAACAAACAAAATCAATTCCTGATCTTTGTTTTACTTCTACTTTCCTACCTATTTGCATACAGAATGGATCCATAGCAGATCTGATCGTGATCTATACTCTTCAAATTTTGAACGTATGAACGTAAATTTAATTGAAATCCTGGGTTGGATAGATTTAATAAGTGGACGTGACATTTAAATTTAGCTTGGTAAGGGCCATGTCATATAGCGACTGAAAGGAAAGAAAATATCAGTTCACAAATCACCTCTCATTTACATGGAGATAAAAATATGAGAAATAGAATTAAATTATTCCCCTCTATTCCGTTTGTCATATTTTTATGTTGATGTTTGTGAGAGGTGATTGCTAACTTAAATGTTTTCTCCTGTCAGTTCCCATATAACCTATAATGTGTTGTTGGGATGTTGAACCCAATTCAGTTAAATTCCTATCTGCTGAAATACCCAGACCTGATATTCCATATTTGTAATGTGCCCTTTTGGTTGCTGTTTACGATATGCACATGGCCATACTGTCGTAACGCTGTAAGCCCCAGTACCACACGGGGTCCCTTTAAAGTATGTACACGTGAAGGAGCTCAATACTTGGTTGCTCCAATGATGGGATTTTCAAATTTATAATTTAGAAATAATGTTTATTTTAGCAATTACCAGAATTTTTCTCAAAAAAAAAAAAAAAAAAAAAAAAAAAAATACACCCCTGTGGTTAGAATGTCACCACTGTTTGGCTACGTACGTGTTGTAAGAGATTTTTAGTTCTATTTCTCCTATTTTTAAAACTTAGTAAATGAAAGGTGATTTTTGAACTGAAATGTCCTTTCCTGTCAGTCGGCATATAACCTATTTTGTGTTGGTACTACATTTAACCTGAAACAATCAATCAGTCAGTCGTAAGAGGTGACTGAAAGGGCTCAAAGCAGTTGGATGTCATGTATCTTGATATTCTAGCATGTTACAAGATTTTAGTTCCATTTCTCATATTTTTGTCTCTGTGAAGTGAGAGTTGATATGTGAACTTAAAAAATGTTCTCTTCTGTCAGTCACCATATTACCTATTATTTGTTTATTTGCGATGTTTAATCCCAAACAGTCAGTCAATAAGCCAGAAGTGTCAACATTAGATTTTTATTATCTCTAGAAGGGCTTTCAAGTTTGAACAAATGAATAAAGAAGGTCCCAAGTTTTCTGAGATAATGGCAGTGTAGGTCAAATTTCAAAATCCTTATCCTTAAGAAACAGTTATCCGGAAGTATTTGTATTTTGCAATGATTGTATGTAGGACAAGGACGTCCAAGTGTGTATTGATGAAGGGACTGTGATGATCTGGGCCCCAAAAAGATCCTGCAGGCCGGAGATGTTTATATTTGGCTTCGAGAGTCTCAAACGAAGAGCTTCGGAAGCAAAATTTCACATATACGGGCCTCTTGTGTTTGTACAGGGTCAGATTATGGATGACCATCAAGTTGCGTTAAAAACAGTGCTGCAGTGTTAACTACATGTATAGGAAAATACTCTCTATATCAGGCCTACTTTGATCGCTTGTGTTTTGATAAACTACTGTTCCTATAGCAATTAACTGTCAGCTTGTCATTAAATCTGTATTATGAAATAACATAATTGTGTTTTCTTCCATTACCAAAGCTGGTCCTTTGGGACAGTGTGGCGACACTAAAAATCACAAAATCACTAAAAGATTACGAGTGCAAAAAAAAAAGTGCTAACTATGGACTTAAGTTTAAACAAGAGGGCCATGATGGCCCTAGATCGCACACCTGCTACATATTGTTTAGGAGGAGAAGTTGCTTACACATTTTTCGCTGACCTGAGCACATAGTGCTCAGTGAGCTATTCAGATAGGCCAGTGCTCACGCGTCCGTACGTCGTACGTCCGTCGTCTGTCGACAATTGACATCTCCTAAACCACTTGGCCAATTTGGACCAAACTTCACAGGAATGATCCTTTGGAGGTACTTACTGAAAGCTGTTCAAAAAATCTTGAATCCAAGTTGAACTCTGGTTGCCGTGGCAACCAAACGGCAAATTTTTTAAAAATCTTTATAAGGCCTAGAGTTACCAAATTTGGTATGTTGGTTCATCTAGTTCCTCTCTACCAAGAGTGTTCAAATTAAAGCCCCGGGGCTCAAAATGGTCCCGTTCCGGGGCCCACTTGTTTTACATAGACTTATATAGAGAAAAGCTTCAAAAATCTACTTGTCAGAAACCAGAAGGCTCAGGTCTTTGAAAATTGGTATGTAGCTTCGACTGGACCTCTACCAAAGTTGTTCAAATTATCGCCCTGGGGCCCAAAATGCCCCGCCCTGAGCCCATTGATTTTATATAGTCATATAAGGAAAAGCTTTAAAAATCTTTTTGTCAGGAACCTGAAGGCCCATGTCTTTGATATTTGGCATGTAGCTTCGTCTAGTGGACCTTTACCAAAGTTGTTCAAATTATAGCCTTGGAGCCCAAAATGCCCCCGCCCCGGGGCCATCGGTTTTACATAGACTAATTTGGGAAAACCTTTAAAAAGTGTTCTTGTCTGAAACCAGAAGGCCCAGGTCTTTAATATTTGGTATGTAGCTTCGTCCGGCCCCGGGACCGACTGGTTTTACTTAGACTTATATAGGGAAAACCTTTAAAAATCTTCTTGTATGAAACCAGAAGGCCCAGGTTTTTGATATTTGGCATGTAGCTTCCTCTAGTGGACCTCTACCAAAGTTGTTCAAATTATAGCCCTGGGGCCCACTGGTTTTACATAGTCTAATAAAGGGAAAACCTTTAAAAATCTTGTCTGAAATAATTGGTATGTAGCTTTGACTAGTGGACCTCTACCAAAGTTGTTCAAATTGGGCCCAAAATGGCCCGCCCTGGGACCCACTTGTTTTACATAGAGTTATATAGGGAAAACCTTCAAAAGTCTATTTGTCAGAAACCTGAAGGCCCAGTTCTTTTATATTTGGTATGTATCTTCGTCTGGTGGACCTGTACCAAAGTTGGTATGTAGCTTCGACTTATAGACCTCTTCCAAAGTTGTTCAAATTATAGCCCTGGGACCCAAAATGGTCCCGCCCCGGGGCCACTGATTTTACATAGAGTTATATAAAGAAAAGCTTAAAAAGTCTTCTTGTCAGAAACCTGAAGGCCCAGGTCTTAGATATTTGGTATGTAGCTTCGTCTAGTGGACCTCTACCAAAGTTATTCAAATTAAAGCCCTGGAGCCCAAAATGCCCCGCCCCGGGGCCAACTGGTTTTTAATAGACTTGTATAGGGAAAGGCTTTAAAAATATTCTTGTCTGAAACCAGAAGGCCCTTTCAACCCATTAGGATTATATCGTGCGCGGTCAGTTAACCTAACCACACCTTTCCTGGCAAGCTTAGACCTAAGCGGTTAACCAGTACTGAGAGCACATACTTTCGCCAGTAACTGACAACTGCCCTTCTTGAATTAGCGGAAGGAGGAGAATGATCATAGAAAATATTTCATAATCAATTTCGTTGAAAGTATGTGAACGAGCCGGGTTTCGAAACCGCAACCTCTTGCTTCTCAACGGTCAGACGCGCTACGCGGCCCGGCCCCAGAGGCGTCGTTAGCGACTGTTAAAAAATGAATAAAAAATCTTTAAATATAAAACACTTGAATTCTGTAATTAGGCTTTATGTGAATGTATCAGCTAGTAGACCGTTTATTAAGCATTTCCTTCCTGTCAGCGGCTAAATTTATTTCTCGAAAGTGACATTTTTTTTAAATAAATATATATATATATAAAATAATAAAAGTGAAAAATCAGTTACTCTGCTCTGGGTATCTCTGGATACCACCAGTGGAAATGTTTAGAGTCTTGTGGGTAACTTATAACGACGGTATCATCATAACTGCCCAATACACACGTGTTTAAGCGAAGACGAAAATAGGAGAACTGATGTCCGAATCTCCGGCTTGGTCTAGCTTTTGGATTTTGGATTTTATCCATGAGAGCTTTTTTTTTTTTTTTTTTCGTTTATATTTTCTTTCCTGAGTACCTAGTAAGAACAATTTCATATTTTGTTGTTAAGTTTGAACTGCTCTGACAAAACATATGTTAATGACCTGTTTGCCAATAGTGTGTATTGTCTTGTGGTGGTAATACTGGCTTGTGGGGAACTGTGTTATTCGTTCTGGGGTAGTACCCCAGAAAGAACTACACAGTTCCCCACATGACAATGCACACAGTTTGCAAATATGGGCCGTTACGTGAATATTTGCCAAAATAAGAACACTACAAAGTACAAAACGTATTCAAAAGGATTTCCATATTTAATATTGGCCGGATGTCTCCTTGAAAGAAGCGATTTTTTTCCAGTTAGTTGAAAAACATTCATTTGTGTCTTCGTAATGTGCTAAATTTATCAAAAAAGGAAATGCAAATGATGCGTACAGTGAAATGGAAGACGGTGATAATGAAAAAGCTTGAAGAACAACAAATACCTTCCTTTAAAACGAGAGACACTGGCAGTTCCCCACAAGACGGACCCATAAGGTATTGTGGAACTCACATGCCTGGTACCCCACATGAACAGTTTTGTGCGTATGTGTGTGTGTGTGTGTGTGTGTGTGTGTGTGTGTGTGTGTGTTTGTGTGTGTGTGTGTGTGTGTGTGTGAATTCGGGTTTAACGTCGCTTTCAACAATTTTTCAGTCATGTCACGACGGTGTCTGGTTGCGACAGGGAGCTCAATGCCCACTTTTATAGTGCTGCCTCACTGAAGTATCATGTCCCAGACACATTACATGATACCACACCGTGTCACATTATCCTGCCACTGGGTCGACCAGTCCTAGCTCTACCCCGCAAATCTGAGTGCCAAGCGAGGAGTAGCTAGTTCCATTTTAACGACTTTGGTATGTCGCGGCCCGGGATCGAACCCGTGAGCTCCCGTTCCCCGGAGTAGACACTCTACCAACTGAGCTATCGGGGCCGGTTTGCATTCGTGCTCATGTATTATAAAATTTATTAAACTCGTCGAGGCAATGAGATTAAATGCTGGGCAGAGTCTCGCATTCTATCCCTTTTTCTCAGCTCGTTTTAATAAATTCAATAATACATGAGCACTCCTGTAAGATTCTCTATGTAATCATCTCGCCGTGGAATAGAGAGCTGTCT
Organism: Lucinisca nassula; assembly: GCA_963580285.1. NCBI lineage: Eukaryota > Metazoa > Mollusca > Bivalvia > Lucinida > Lucinidae > Lucinisca > Lucinisca nassula. Next base: position 39,574 of record CAUZLF010000024.1, read on the forward strand.
GCGTGCTTGGCTTTGTGTCGTGCATATTCTTTTTGCGATGTCCCCTTGTCATCCCGAAAACACACATTTCTCAATTTGACCCCCTTAACCCTTGTCCTGCTGAGCCCGGATAGGCCTTATTTTTCAAACAATGAAGATCCAGATCAGATGGCCCAGGATCTTCATTGTTTTTCATGAAGATGGTAAATTTGTTACAATAATCAGCATCAAGTAATATGATTGGTTGATAATCGGTAGTGGGTATGGCAGATTAAAATAGTCAGCAGGGCAAGGGTTAAACTCCTGTTTTATATAGTAAAACTGGTGATTACATGGGTATTTATTATTTTTCTTATTTATGCTCAAGAACATAGAATGTTTACTCAGATACCCATTAGAACAGCCTCGCCGTGGCTGTTCTAACGAATATCCACAATCTTTGATTTTGAGCAGAAGTATGAAAAGTATCAGAATTTTTAACTGAAAATTTACATATTTTTGGTGGTAACATTTTCAATATATCTTAATAGGCATGTTTTCATAATGGTGTGATTTGTCTGTTTGATTTGAGGTTTAACGTCCTCGTCAACACTGTATAGGTAATTTTGGAGACGTTGCTTCCAATTTTGTGGGACTTTTGCCCGACATTGAGATGAAATGACATCTCAAGCCCTGTCGCCCAATGGAACTACTTGGGTATATAAGCATGGACGGTCCGACTCGCACCGCTTTGCCTGGGCAGGCTTAGATCCTCTATGCGGTTTACCAGTACTCGTGTGCAGTCGGTTTCAGCTCTGCGTGGACGCATAATGCAGCCCATCTATTTCTTCAAGCCCCGATGGGCGGGGGCCGAATGGTGTCATTTATAGACTGCATTCTGTGATTGTATTACTTACTTGCCCTTTTCATTTGTATTTCTATGCAGTCGAGCGTCAATAACTCAAATACCTTTGGGATCATTAACCATGTTTTCGAGGAAGGCATAAAGTGAAAAAGTCCGTGAAATGAACACCCCTAACCACACTTTATTTTATATAGAGAAAACCGGTTTACGGGGGTATACATTATTTGAACTATTTCTCCTCAAAAACATAGGTTGTGGGTACTCAATGAGGCGGTTCTAACGGGCACATACAACATATGTTTGAACTATAGCTAAGAAAATTATCACGGATGTTCATCAGAAAAGAAGCCAGGAGCAATTAAGGGGAATGGGAAGACCTAGCACATTTTTCTGCCATTTTTCAAAGGGAGACAACTTTCGGGACTTCCTGTTTGCTTTTCTTAAGGCTCAGTCTTGCTGAAAAAGGGGTCTGCTCTTAAAGGAAAGAATTTGCTCCTCATGAGCAAGTTCTTTCCTTTAAGAGTTGACACCTATTGACAGGGAAGAAAAAAATACTTTTGCAGGAGTTGCCTCCCCTGAAGGTGTATCAATTCCCCTAAAATATATCGTTACAATATTTTATTAATTGCAATTATTTATTATTAGGAGCGTGGTAGCTCATTGGTTAGTGCACTTGACATTGGTGCTAGAGGCCCCCGGTTCGATTCCCGGCATCTGTAATAAAATTGCGGTGTCCGCTTATGTCCTCTGGCATCATTTGCAGGGATGAATGCCACAAAGTGCACCTTCCTTCGGGTCGGGACGTTAACTGGAGGCCCCCTGTTTAGGGAGAACCATCCCCTGTGCAGATAAAAGATCCCTACCATAATTACATAATTATTGTGTAGGCTTGCATCCTGCAAACCTGGAGTGTATGTGATGTACACCTGCGAGTAGTGGTCAAATGTGAACGATCGCAGTATCAGTAGAAAGAAAGATTAATTGATCATCCTGTATTGATCGGAGGTCATCCGTATTAACACCAGGTCAACCAATATTAACCGGAGGTCAAGTGATATTAGGACGAGGTAAAAATCATTAGTCATGTTTTTAATTGTGTCAATTAATAAAAGAGTCATTAATCAAGTAATTTCGCATTTGCCCAGTTACAGGTCTTCTGTCAGCTGTATTGATTCTCGGTTGACAGAGGGCCTGTAACTGGGTAGACGAACATGCGAAAAAGTATGATAGGATTTTGTAGAACAAGTGTTGATAGAAGAAAAAAAATCTTACAAGTCGCAGTAGTTTCTTGTTCGAGAATATCCTGTACACTCTCCACGTCTTGGAAAACAAGGCACCAAACGCCATGGAGAATCCAATGGTGAAGGTGAAATTTCTCAACTAAAACAGAACAAATAGTTACAGGTGACGTCTTATAATAAAACAGCGTATAGATATTTATTTTTGAATAGCTGCAAAACTTAGCGTGTCAAAACACTGCAAACATATTCAAAAGTAATATATTATTTAATATATAATATAATTTTATATACAATTACATCCCATTTTCAATTGCGATATTTACTGGCGAATAAACTCAACAAACAGGCCTTTCTTACATCACAAAAAGCACGCCTGTATAATTTTAACTCCCTTAAACACCACTTTTATTATTAGCAATGTGAAAAATAATTTTTTTTATCTGAGAAAAACTCAATTTTTGGTGGTAAAATTTCCAATACATTTGAATAGCCTAGTTTTCGTTATATATCAAATAAAGCGATGGAAACAAAGAAAGGATTGCAAACATAGATTGTCGGTACTCGTTAGAACCGCCCACAATCTATATTTTGAGCAGAAATCAGAAAAAGATCACAATTTTTCAGCTTAAAATTGTTCTTTTTTTCCGTGGTAAAATTTGCATTGTACTTGGATAGGCGTGTTTTCGTAATGTATATCCGATTTTATGAGACTCTTCATAGTACTGCATACTTTCCAAGACTGCCTAGCCACTCAGAAGCAATTCTGTTGGCGGTATCTCCGGCAACGCAACATTTACTTACCGTTGGCTCAGCTTGACACTATGCTGTTCTAGAGAATGAGTTAATGCTGTGTGCCTGCATGAGAAAATGTTTATCTGACAAATTGTAAACAACCTGTTTCAGTTTGAGGCTAAATGAAGTATGATTTGACGGCCTTATAGTTTGGTGTAACATATATGTGTGCCTGCATGAGAAAATGTTTATCTGACAAATTTTAAACAACCTGTTTCAGTTTGAGGCTAAATGAAGTATGATTTGACGGCCTTATAGTGTGGTGTAACATATATGCATGAGTCAATATTTACTATAAAAGTTATTCTTTGAAATCGAGACTATTGAAGTCGACCTACCGTACAAAGAACAGCAGTTCGTACTACCATAAAGACACAGCTGTATGTTAAAACACACCCTAGCAGCAACACGTTGTTTATATTTGGTGAGGACAACTTAACATATCTGTTTAAAAGCGAACAGAAACATCAGGATTGGTAATTATTTAAAACAAAAACAATACAACATTTTACTTTGCATATATCATGCAAAAAAGCTGTTTTAGTAAAGTTGAAAGACAAAACTACTCCGGAAAAGACAAAAGTATATTACTCAGGAAAACACATGATAAAAAGAGACAATCAACTCAAGCCACCAACAGAATAGAAATACATTACGGAACACACTCGTATGCCAAAATGACGTCATTGATATCTCCAGAACTAGCCATTTTTCCAGAGGAATATTTATGATATTTGTCATATTGCCCCCCCCCCCCTCCCCACAAAAAGGAAAGAAAGAAAGAAAAACAAGTATGTGTACATACAATCTATAATTTGAGAAAAAAAAATCAACAAAAATAAAAGATGGCCATGATGGCCCTGGATCGCTCACCTGATTCATATTGTACAAATGGTTCAATGATTCCGCCTAAGGCTATGTCGAGCCTGTGGGGCGATTAGTCCCCAAAGCATGAAATGTTGGTCAAGGTCGTAAAAGTTGTCATCACTAGACCAAGTATCATTAATAAACCTCTTGTAGGTTTTGAGAAATGGGCTCTTATATAAGGCTAAACGTTAGGGTTGACGCAATCAGTTATGAAGTCAGTGAACCATAAAATGTAGGACATTGTCAAATATAGATGCATGCATTAAAGTTGCAATCTCTAGGTACAAGTGTGTACCTAGTATCATTAATGAAGCTCTTATAGTACTTTAGAAACGGACTCGTACATTAGGGTGAACGCTAGGGTTGAAACAATGGTTTACAAAATCAGTGAACCATAAAATATACATCAAATTCAATGTAAAAGTTGCCATGCCTAGATGCAAGCCTGTACGAAGTTTTATTGATGAAGCTCTTACAGTCAGTGAGAAAGGAAAGGGACCCTTTTGTTAGAGTAAACCCCAGGGTTTACACAATAATTGACAAAGTCAGTGAACCATAAAATGTAGGTCAATGTGAAATATAGATGCCAGTAATAGGATTGTCAGTACTAGATGCAAAATTGTACCATATCATAAACGAATCTCTTATAGTTCTTGAGAAATGGACAATAACATTAGGTTGAACGCAAGGATTTACGCAATAATTTATACATTCAGCGAACCATGAAATATAGGTCAAGGTCAAACATGGATGCTTGCTTTAAAGTTGCCATCCCAAGCTGCAAGTTTGAACTACGTATTATTAATAAGGCTTTAATTATTAATAAGCTGGTTTCTGGGAATGTGTGGCGGCCGTAAAAGTCTCCCTGTCCTAAACCATTGTGAAGTTTATATTTTCTTGTCCTTTGGGACCATTGATTCCATTGTGGAATTTTGAAAATATGTGAAGGTCACTGATGAGGCCTAAATGGCCGAAACTAGCTAGTCTGGCCCAGAAAACATGTACGCTATATATTTTCCAGTTCAGTGGTGTATTCCTTGCTTCCAAAGGATAACCCGTTTATAGAACATATTTAATAGTTGTTGAGAAATGGGCTCTTACATTAGGGCGACCGTTAAGGTTGACACAATAGTTTCCAAAGTCAGTGAACCATGAAATATAGGTGAAGGTCAACATTTTGGTTCAACAGAAGAAGTTCAAATTTACATATCTGGATGGCGGTCCTAGCAGACACCTTGGATCTCCACACGGAACAGTTTTATTCCAACTGTGATCATTAAGTAGCTCTGCTATCAGATATTTGTCAACAGAAAAAGTTCAAAATAGATTTTCAAATTGGTATTCGATCCGAACAATGATATCTACAACGATGGTCATTTTAGATTTCTAACTGGAAATATTGTAGCTATAATCTTATTTTAGTGACATGACACTCCACCCTAGGGACGGTTATTATAAAAATATATTTCTTTTAGTGCTAAGAGTGCTATAAGGTGCCCATCATTTATACTGTGACACGCTTGCGTCCACTGAGCGTGTCCCCTATGCTCAAAGTACTAAGGCAATGGTTGATTTAGAGTTCCATGAAAAGCTTTACTAAACCAGAGGACAAATGGTCCTGTACCGATCTCCTGAGTGCTGAATGTATGTGTATCCATTTGGTTTCTGAGAAGGCTTTGAAGGGTTTTTACCATGGCAGAAAACAGATTTGACTTTAGCCTATGTGACCAGCTTTGACCTTGGCCTAAAACGCGTCAATGTCATCCAGGGATCATCATTTGAACAAACTATGATTGGCTGCAGTCACTAATGATACGTATCGATGAAAATTAACCAACCGGTTCCGGAGAAAAAGATTTCTGAAGCTTCTTTAACTTATATGGGCAATATGGGCATGGCGGCCATATTTGTCACGTAACCAAACTCATATTAATTAATTTTCAGTTTATTGTTCCTGAAGCCTTTCAGATGAAATTTGGTTACAAATGGCCCAGTTGTTCCTGTGGAAATATGTTTCAATTTTCACATCTCAATGACCTTTGGCTAAGGTCCGAGAATACCCATTTAGTTTATTTTACTCCTCCGATTTCCAGATCACAGACTGAAAAAGTTACTGAAAAATATATAGTTTTGACTTTTTCCCCATACAAATTCCTATGTGACTAAATTTTACCCTGGCGTAAAATGGGTAAAGGTCATTCAGGACTCGTCATTTGAACAAACCATGACTGGCTCAAGTCCCCAATCCTACAAACCAAGTTTTATGATAATTGGTCCCTTGGGTCCTGTAAAGAAGATTTTGAAGGGGTTTTACCTTATATAGGCAGAGTGGCCATCTTGGTCATGTGACCAAGCTCATATTAATTGATTTTTATTTTCTTGTTCCAAAAAACGTTTATATTAAATTTGATTATGAATGGCCTAGTGCTTCTGAAGAAAATTAGTTTTGATTTTCATATATTACCTTAACCCTGAATACTCCTGCAGTTTCATCCACTCATTTTGCTAATTGCATCTACTAATTTTCAGATCAGCGACTATAATAGTTTCTGAAATAAAACGCGTTTTTGACTGCTTCTCACACAAAAGTCTGTGACCAAATTTGACCTTGGTATAAAATAGGTTAGGATGATCCCAGTGTCATCATTTGAACAAACTATAATGTGCCAAAGTCCCCAATGCTACATACCAAGTCTCATGATAATCGGCACTCTCGTTCGGGAGAAGAAGATTCTGAAGTGTTTTACCTTATATGGACATGGTGGCCTTCTTAGTCATGTGACCAAGTTCATTTTTATTACCTTTTCATTTCCTTGTTCCTAAAGTCGCTCAATTTTCAGATCATAGGCTGAAATAGTTTCCGAAAAATACATAATTTTGACGTTTTGCCATACAGAAGTCTATGTGACCAAATTTGACATTAGCGTAAAATAGGTCAAAGTCATCCGAGGGTCTTCATTTGAACAAATTATGATGGGCCCCGAGTCCCCTATGCTACAAACCAAGTTTCTTGGTAATCAGCCAACAGGTTCTGGAGAAGAAGATTTTTGAAACGTTTTCAACTTATATGAGCATGGCAGCCATCTTGGACAGGGGACCAAGTTCATTTTAATTAATTTTCATTTCCTTGTTCCTAAAGGTGCTTATGTGGAATTTGGTTACAAATGACCCAGTTGTTTCTGAGAAAAATATGTTAAAATTTTCATATCTGAATGACCTAGGGCCAAGGTATAAGAATGACATTGACCTTGAATACCCGTGTAGTTTCACTCACTCATTTAGCTTTCTGTATCTACCCATTTTCAGATCACAGGCTGCAATATTTTCTAAAAACACACAATTTTGACCTTTTCCCATACAAAAGTCTATGTGACCAAATTTGACCTTAACGTCAAATAGGTCGAGGTCATCCGAGGTTAATCATTTGAACAAACTATTATAGGCCCGGGTCCCAAATGTTGTATATCAGATTTCATGGCAATCGGCCCAGTGATTCCGGAGAATATGTTTGAAATGTTTTACCATATATGGGCATGGCGGCCATCTTGGTCATGTGACCTGGACCCAGCGAACTAGCTTTCGTTCCCCTATCCCATGCATGCTCCACATGAAATTTGACTCCATTCCGCCCTGTGGTTTCAGAGGAGATGTTTGAAAATCTTGACAGAAGACAGACAGACAAACAACGGAACCTTGCCATACTATAAGCTCACTTATGAGCCTTCGGCTCAGGTGTGCTACAAAGCTGATACAAAAACAAATTTTGTCAAGTCGGACAACAACTACTTACACGTTATCTCTGTGGATAATATTGAATATGAAAAACGCTAAAGCCAGCGATATTGCAAAACCTGTGAGGCAGCACATGATGACATACAAGTATGGAGGAATGACAACTTCAACTTTGGTAATGAGCGTAGAATCTCTCGGCGGTACACCATCTGTAAAATATATAATGGATATGCGGAGGTATATGGATAAATATCACCTCCCTAATGTATAATAATATTTACTACTGTACGTTCGCCCCCGCCTATCGGGACTTGAAGAAATAGATGGGCTGCATGATGCTGCCACGCAGAGATGCAACCAACCGTGCACGAGTACTGATAAATCGCTTAGAGGATCTAAGCCTTCCCAGGCAAAGCGGTGCGAGTCAGACCGTCCATGCTTATAAACCCTTTTGGTTTTATTGGGTCACAGGGCTTGAGAAGTCATTTCATCTCAGTGTCGGGTAAAAGTCCCACAAAATTGGAAGCAAAGTCTCCAAAATGACCAATACAGTTTTGACGGGGACGCTAAACCTCAAATCAAACAAAACAATACTACTGTAGCTGATCTTATATTTCTCAAATTTATAATTGAAGTACATTTATGTATTATCAAAACTATAATTTGAGATGACTAGAGTTTTAAAGGTGCATTATTGAGCTATCCGGAAAAAATGCTTCCAAAAATAAAATACATATAGCCGGTATTTTTCTTTAAAACAATACAAATGAATGCATTTTATACAAAAATGCGAACAATTATGATGACAGGTAAACGAGTTTGAGAGGGATTCCCTAACTAGGTTTCGAACACTAGTTAGATCTATTTTTAGTTCGTGACAAAAATAGAATCACCATATATGACGTTATGCGACGTTCATTTTTGGCCTTTTTTGCTTAGGCCATGCCTGAATCGGAAAAGATATGACGCTGAATACCATGCCATAAGTAACGACTCTCAGAGACGATACTGTCGCCATGTGTAAAGTGACAGATTTATTTTTAGAACAGAAATTCCGAACACATGTTCAGAGCGAAAGGTAAACACGAATGAAAACGACCATTTTCACAAAGTTCTGATTTGGCTCCAAAAGTGTACACATGACAAAGGATATGCATTGAAGATAAAAACCAGAAAAAAATGAGACCCGGTAGCTCAATAATGCACCTTTAAAGGTAATAAATATTAGTTTATAAGAGCATTGCAATCACTAAATAATACCCAGCGATTGTATTTAAGGGGAATGGGGACACCTTCAGAGAAGGCAACTCCTGCAAAAATATTTCTGTCTCCCATGTCAATAGGGGTCAACTCTCAAAGGAGTAGACATCTTTGACAGTGGGACAGGGCTTATGGAAAAGTGAATCGGAAGTCCCGAAAGTTGTCTCCCTTGTAAAATGGCGGAAAAATCTACCAGGTGTTCCCATCCCCCTTTAAACGCATTTTTCTAGTATTCTAGAGCAGATAACCTTAGAAATAGGACAGGCAGAATCTTGATTTTTTTATATAGTTCAAGCTTCCGTCGCCAACCTATTTAAATATGTTGTATTAGGCATGTCATGTTTGTTATACCCTAACTTTTATACAATTACTCTCTCTCTCTCTCTCTCTCTCTCCCTCTCTCTCTCACTCTCTCTCTCTCTGATGTTTTATCGTATACTATGTCGTATACGATGCTGTATACAAAATTCTGCAAGATTGCATTTCACTCTTCATTCCTTATCTCTCAACATTGCTTTCCAATTCTGATTTTTGCAATTTGTATAATATGTATGTGTGTTTTGTGTTAATATGTGATGTTGTTGAGGGCCCCAAGGAAGATTAGATAAACTAATTGGGTTACCCTCGTTAAATAAAGAATTTTACTAACTTACTTACTTACTTATATAACCTAAGTTTTATGCCTTCTACGTTTCCTGTGGATCCTAGCTTTTAATAACTCTCCTTTTGGCATTCCACTTTTAATATTTCCAATCGGGTCTAGTTGTTTACTGTTTGCATTTCTTTCCCGTTGGTGTCTCTGATGGAAGCTGTGGGTTAATTGTATCAATTCCTGATATTTACCTTCACTTCTGTTTTATAAAACCTAAAGCCACAACCACTCCCTTCTAGCTACAGTAGGAAGTTTCTCAAATATTTACACAGTATTTCTCATGATTAATTGAAATCTAAACTAAGGGAAATTATCAACCGGTGTTTCTTCCATGAGCTTCAAGTATGTTGTCATTGGATTCAAGGATACATATGTCTTCCAGGATCACATTAATGCACCACAAAATACTCAGATGCAGACGTCCTCAAATTGCTGGAATATTTAATTGACAATGTTTTTTCATTACGAAAACACGCCTTTTCAAATGCATTATAATCTTTACCGACCATAAAACGAACATTTTAAAATGAAAATTGTAATAGTTTGCTCATTTCTGCTCAGAATATATATTATGGGTAGTCGTTGGAACTGTGGCGAAGACAAATAGGGAGAGCATAAAAGTTAATTTAATGTAGCTGTTCTTCACCACAGAAAGAAATTCCACAATGTTTATTAATATAAAATCTTTCCTGCTTGTCCATTGTTTGTGGAAAATTCTCTATCCATTTTTTCTAGCAGTCCGCACAGCTTCCTGCCTGGATATCTTCCTTATCCCTGTTTACATCTTTTATCTTGAGCTTTTCCCTGTCCTACTGTCATCCATGTTACTTTTCTATTCTACCTAGTAACTGACGTCGGATACCGACGTTTAAGTTATTTTACGTAACGTCGTCTGACGTTAAGTCAATTAAACATCCCAAATGCAAAGAAATTAACAATACAGAAATCAAAACGTTGCAAAATTACTACAAATTATCCTTAGACATAAATGATATGTTAAATTCGCGGTATCTCCGCGACACTCCCACCACAAAAGGAAAGTATTAGACTATGGCAAATTAACAATTATACTGAAAGAAGAATGCTTATCGTCAACACTTTCGCCCTTTTCTTAAGTGTTCTGTTGCCTTTCTTTCTATGTTTCCTTTTTCGTCTTCCAGCTCTACTTTTACGAAACTTTGGTTTCCTTCTTTTATATCCTCCTGTCGTCCTCATCGTTTTCATCTGATGGTTTCTGTACCACGTATGGTAGCAAATGCATCCAAAAAGCCTCTTGAAGGAAAAATTTGTAAATGAAAACTTCTGTTTTCTGTTTCTGCCTCGGTATCTCCATGCCAAAGTACATTTATTTCTGGTTTTCTTCCGTTTACGACACCGTATCTTCCCCTCAGGCGCACTCTTTCTTTTAATTAATCTACGCTTCCTTCTCTTGTGTTTATACCAAGAACGTGTACCGCCATAGCATTGCTTCCTTTTCACCATAGATTGCCTCTTTGGTTTCACCAAGCTATTTTCCATAGCGATTTTACATCTCTTCTTCCTCTTTCTGGGTTTCTTCAGCTGTTGGGGTCTTTGTGAACCAGTTCTATTCACCTCACAATTAAATATCTCTAATGACTGGATACTTCCCGTATCACCAGTACTCAAAATGCCATTTTGGCCTATATTCTGTCCGTCAGGCTCCCCTGACGAAAAAATATTTGACAACTGTTCACACCCTGCTGCCCATAACTTATTACATTTGTGACTCGCCTCAGCTTGTGGTTGGGGCATCTCAATTAATAGTTCCTCTATCTGTGCTTGGCGCTTTATCAAATTTCTAAATTGTCTCTCTGCACTTTATCTTTTGTAGTTTGCTTTGGCTTGCAGCTGTCTGTTTGATAAATCCTGTTGCAAAGATTCAAGTTCATGTTGGCAATCAGAAGCCAAAATTATTAAATTGAAATCTCTATCTACTTGTTTCTCAAATTCTTCCTCTTCAGTTTTGTCTATCACCAGTGATAGCTTTTCATTTGTATACTCCAATGCTTTGCTCAACTCATTCAATTGACAGATTGAGTGTTCAATATATTTTGATGATTTATAAATATCTTCATTATTAATTTGCTGACATAATATATCTTTACCTAGTCTGACTTCCTTTTCAAGGTTCTTTGAATACTGTAATCTGTTTTCACTAATTTCCAATAGTGACATAATTGCCTGAATTAAGAAATAGTTCTATCTATATTCTATCCCAAATTGGTTCTTTTCCCGGGTTCCGGCACCAAATGTGGCGAAGACAAATAGGGAGAGCATAAAAGTTAATTTAATGTAGCTGTTTCCCACCACAGAAAGAAATTCCACAATGTTTATTAATATAAAATCTTTCCTGCTTGTCCATTGTTTGTGGAAAATTCTCTATCCATTTTTTCTAGCAGTCCGCACAGCTTCCTGCCTGGATATCGTCCTTATCCCTGTTTACATCTTTTATCTTGAGCTTTTCCCTGTCCTACTGTCATCCATGTTACTTTTCTATTCTACCTAGTAACTGGCGTCGGATACCGACGTTTAAGTTATTTTACGTAACGTCGTCTGACGTTAAGTCAATTAAACATCCCAAATGCAAAGAAATTAACAATACAGAAATCAAAACGTTGCAAAATTACTACAAATTATCCTTAGACATAAATGATATGTTAAATTCGCGGTATCTCCGCGACAGGAACCGCCACAATCTATAATTTATTGCAAAAATAAGAAAAATACGGTTTAATCCTGTAAACCCCAGTTTTACTGTATAAAAATGGGGTTCATGGGTCTCAAAAGTGGACACATTGGACCACCCTTCTGAAAAACACACAATGTGCAGTGCGTTTGGTATCCATCTAACCATGTGAACTTAATATAAAGGAAATCATGAGGACTCCAGCCTCCCCCGCACCCTTGGATTGTTATCTCTACATTGACAATGGAAAGCGTGCACTAGACAAATAGGATGACTCCAATTTGTCCATGTTGATTTTGCATTCTTGAGCAGTAATCAGGATACGGCGTTTACGTTTCTCAGTTAATCCTTTATGCTAAAGCCTGTTAATATTTTCAGGGCGTCACGGAGTGTATGGAAGTGTGCACTACAAGGTTGTTTAGCCAGGGGTATCTAAAACCAAAACGGTAGCAACACTTAAAAGGATCGCTAGGATAAATCTTGAACTGGTCAATCCCTGCAATGCGACAGTTTCCAAAATTATTTATGGCAATCCATAATTAAAGTTCTAAAACATCTGACAGACGTTTCTCTCCGTATTCATTCAGGCAGATATGCATGGAAGGAGAAGCTACTGCTTACATTACATCCCTTTTCTTGCGGTCCAAATCTTTACGATTCCTCGTTCGGTTACGGATCTACGAGTGTGGAATATGGCCAAGGTTCTATGAAGACAACTAATCTCAAACTAAGTTATGCAAAGTGCAAGAAAATCTACAGGCAAACACTATTTTTCGGATATATCTAGGGGAAATAAAGTTGACAACTATCAGCAACATTTCATACTCTATATTTATCATATGACGTCGCATCGGAGAGTGTAATAACGCCATGTAATAAATTCGATAATCCACTAGTGGATTAAATCTGCAAATTAGCTAGATACATTCCGTAGCGTAACACGCACGACGTCCTTAACGACGTCGCGTTTACTAATGGCGGAATATTGACATTCTTTTATAATTAACGTGAATAAAATGCGTTTTAAATGTCATATGATTATAGAATCTTGCATTCGTGCCGTTTAATAAATTCAATAATACATGAGCACTCATGTAAGATCCTCATTATCTTCAATGTTTCACTACGTGCTTCCACATTTTACAGAAATACAGAAAAAGCTATTTTGGTCAAATCAAAGACAGATAACCGATGATTGGGATGGTCTGAAAAGCAGTGCTTAGCCACAGTTAGGACTGTAATCTGAAGAACTTTTTTCCCGCATCAAGGCTATGCGACCTTGAAAATGAGGTAAAGGTCACCAAAGAAAAAACATCTTTGATATGCCGCCATCATTTACTATGCTAATTTCGTTAGACACTGAGATGTTGCAAATTATTCGACTACACCACGACAGAACCAAGGTCGAGGATTGTGACTACGTAACATCAATTTAGCACCCCCAAGTAAAGTAGAAGTAAAACAAAGATCAGGAATCGATACAATTAACTTACTTCATCCGTCAAAGACACCAAAGGGAAAGAAACACAAACATGAAGCGACCAGACCATAATGAAAACCCAAAAACAAAAAGGAAGGCCATAAGGACAGTTACTTTCCCACAAAATGGCCATATGGCCAGCCAAAATAAAAAGACACAAGTGATACACACAGTAAGTAACAAACAACAACATAAATAAACCGCCACAGAAGAACCGCCTTGGAACGGTCAGTGGATAGATTTCCACTGGGTGTGTGTGGGGGGGGGGGGGTTGGGGCTTAAATCGATTTTACGTGGCCACAATCTTCGCCCTTACTTCCGTCGCGATTTAGAAAAATAATTTGTTCAGTCCGCATGAAGGCCTCCTAACTCATCAGAGCAACATATCCGTGAACACAAATAATCAAAGAACCACAGAGGTGAGACAACGTTGAGTACTCGACAGCAAGAAACCACTGACATGCTGGAGCAAAAGAAAACCAACAGTTAGACTCCGATTGGCCCGACCAGAGACAGAGCATCGGGCACCAACCAACATTACCTTGAATTAGATCTCTCTAATTCTCAATAAGCCTTTACGTTGGAACCGTCATAGAATCTGAGGCCTGACCCACCGGCGTGCAATTAAAGAGGGAAGCAAAGTTGCCAACCGTGATTGGGTTAACTATTATGCATGCAGTCCGTCGTATAACATCCATGTTGTACCCAATCTTTTTATATCGAAGAATGATTTTACGAAATTGGGTGCTGAAGTCATTGCGGTTATATATTTTTCTGAATTTATATACTAAGTCACCATAAAATTCGGGTTCCGATAGACCTTGTTGCAGAAGAGATTTAAGTCCAATATTGAATTTTGAAATTAAATCAGGATGGCGTTTATAAAATTTAGAAAAGGCTTCCTTGAATGAATCTGTAATCGATTGTGTAAGCGAGAGTATGTTGAGCATAAAGCCCTTAAGGACTGGATACTTAGCATTTTAAAACTAGTGAAAAAACACATTTCGTTCTATTCTCAAAATACTAACTTATTACCTCCTAAGCCTCAGACGTCTTTACGTCATCTTAAACTAGGTATTCAAGAATTTCATAAGAAGTTTGTTTTGGCCCCTGCAGACAAGGCCGCTAACAACGTCGTCGTTTTGTGACTGCTCCACTATGTTAACACGCTTAAGCAGGAGCTTGGTGGTACTAAGGCCTATGACTTTCAGCCTTTAGCTGAAGAGAGAGCTATAGTAGATAAACATATTTGTCATTCAGCCACCAAGTTTGCTGAGTGTGTTACCGAAGGCCAAGGCAAGCTTCCTACGCTATACTGGTTACCAAAACTTCATAAAAGACCTTACAAAGCACGGTTTATTGCAAATTGTAGCTCTTGCACTACCACTGAACTTTCTAAATTATTAACTTCCTGTCTTACTGCTATTAAAACGCATGTGATTAAATATTGTGATAAAGTCTTTGAATGATCAGGAAGAAATCTGTTTTGGTCTATAAAAATTCGAATGAGGTTTTAAATAAACTGAAATCCAGACATTTTCGTGCTTCAAAGTAGAAGTAAAACAAAGATCAGGAGTCGATACAATTAACTTACTCCACCCATCAAAGACACCAAAGGGAAAGAAACACCAACATTAAGCGACCAAGTCTGTCTACTTACGATTTTTCCACTCTTTACACTACACTTCCTCACAATCTTATAAAAGAAAAGCTTAATGATTTAATTGAATGGGGTTTACACAGAGAAGATTCTCTCTATCTTGCATGTAATGTCAGAAATGCATTTTTCACTTCTAAAGAGCATAAGAATTATACACTTTGGTCATGTCAGAAAGTGTGTGATGCCCTCACATTTCTACTTGACAAAATTTATATTAGATTCGGTACTAAGTTATTTAGACAAATTGTGGGTATTCCGATGGGTACGAATTGCGCACCTCTTGTGGCTGATCTGTTCTTGTATTGTTATGAAAGAGACTTCATGTTGTCGCTTTCCATTGATAACCAATCTGAAATTAGTGAAGCTTTAAGGTCCACTTCTAGATGATTTATTAAATATTGATAATACCTATTTCGATGGTTTGATCCCTCGGGATCACTGCCTGGCATCACTCGGCAAGCCTCGTGATGCCGGACAGTGTCCCTCGGGACGGATTTTTTCCTCCACAGCTCACACGAATATAAGATTCTTATATTACACGGGCTTATTAACGTGATGTATAGTAAAGATCAACATGCCAAAATTCTTTCTTTTTAGATACACCAAGGACAGTTAACACAAACGTTGGATTGGTCTGCTTGGCCTCAATATGCTAGCTTTCCTGATCTTAGTATATTGTCCTTAGGATCATTGATTGCACTGTGGAATTTTTAAAATATTTTAGGGTCAACGACTGGGCCTACTGGCCGAGACTAGCTAATCTGGCCCGGAAAAAACATGTGTTCTCAATACGGCCTGATTGGCCGAGACTAGCTAATCTGGCCCTGAAAAACCTGTGTGCTCAATATGTGTATTCCTTGCTTCCAGATGATAACCCTTTCATAGAACATATTCAACGTCACTACAGGTGGTGTTAAGGGAATGTGTGGCGTCCGTAAAAGTTCACGATAGTGTAGATTAATTTTTCTTGTCCTATGGTGTCAATGAAAATATTTGAGAGTCACTGGTGGCCGATTGGTCGAGGCTAGCCAGAACAGCCCAGAAAAACTTGTACACTCCATAAGTTACAGTTCTGTGGGTATCGCATGCTTAAAAATAATAACCATATTATAGAACATATTTAACGTCACTAATAAAGGGTAACCGAACCAGTTTCTAAATATGTTCTTTTAAAGGGCTATCCGTTCGAAGGAAAGAATATACCACATAACTTAAAATATGAAGTGTACCGTTTTCTGGGCCAGACTAGTTAGTTTCGGCCAATTAGGCCTCAACAGTGACCCTGAAATATTTTCTAATGTTACACGACAGACTGCATGCATGGTAGTTAACCCAATCACGGTTGACAACTTTGCTTCCATCTTTAATTGCACGCCGGTGGGTCAGGCCTCAGATTCTATGACGGTGCCAGCGTAAAGGTTTATTGAGCATTAGAGAGATCTAATTCAAGGTAATATTGGCTGGTGCCTGATGCTCTGTCTCTGGTCGGGCCCATCGGAGTCTAACTGCTGGTTTTCTTTTGCTCCGGCATTTCAGTGGTTTCTTGCTGTCGAGTCCTCACCGCTGTTTCATCTCTGTGGTTGTTTGATAATGTGTGTTCACGTAGATGTTGCACTGATGAATTAGGAGGCCTTCATGCGGACTGCACAAATTATTTGTCTAAAGCGCGACGGGAGTAAGGGCGAGGATTTTGGCTGACCGTTCTAAGGCGGTTCTTCTGTCGCGGTTTATTTTGTTTTTGTTTGTCTTTGTGTGGTTGTGTCGCTTATAATATTTTATTTTGGATAGCCTATTGGCCATTTTGTGGGAAAGTAACTGTCCTTTTGGCTTTCCGCTATTGATGTTTCCATAGGGTATGTTGTTTCATGTTTGCATTTCTTTCCCTTTTGTGTCTCTGATGGGAGCTATGGGTTGATTGTATCGATTCCTGATTATTGCCTCTACTTCTATTTTTTCACAATGGAGTCAATGATCCCAAAGGCCAAGAAATATAAACTACACTATGATGCAGTCATCTAACTCTGAGTTAAGTGCTGCTTTCACGGCCTACACTCAGAGCTTTGAATATTTTTCGTTTGTAAATGTAACCATATAGTCATCTGCGCACGTGGTACGCAATTTATGAACTGTGAACGAAATGAGATTTCAATAATTAGGACACACAAAACAAAATACCTGCCTCTGTGGCTCAGTCGAATTTACATTTGACTGGGGATAAGGAGGTCGCGGGTCCGATCCAAATTGATTAGCAACCCTTTTCGTAGAGATCGGTTGTATGGGTGTGAGGGGTAGATGGAAAAATCTTGCATATCTTCTATTTCTTAAAGCGGATTTTTAATGCTGCAGTCACTTCGGGTACCAACGTCCGCCATATTGTGTTAACACTGCAGGAATGTTTAGTGACGTTGCTGTGACGTCAACATTAACGACGGCGCATACGAGGTCGTAATCAACCAGTGCATTTAACAAACACGCGATTATGTTCGATTTTGGGTCGGAACACCAGGGTCAGAACATAAATTTATATCCCAGGGTAAAATCACGGATTTCCTTGTCTGGTGTGCAAGAATGTTCTTTTCATGGTCACCTGCTACTTTAGCTTATTTAAGGACAATTTCTGTTCTGATCTAAACAATGTGAACTGTATTAGGCTAACTAATTTATCCCAGTAAATATTTTCGCTATATAAAGTAAATGGTTTATATGACCATTTTGAGAAAAGATCACTCTATCGAAGACAGAAACAGACATGCACCCAAAAGCCAAAACTATATTGTGCATTATAGTAACAACAAAAGAACGGTGCCCCTAAATGCCGTGTTGAAAGCCGCTAGTTTTAAATATAAAAAAGTTAGAATCAAAGTGGACAATGATGTCATTTTAATTCGGTGCGAAGGTTGAAATTTCATAGAACGGCCTCACTGGGTGCGCTGTAGGAATAATTTCTATTGAAGCGTTATCCTTTGGAAGGACGGAATACATCACTAAACTGAAAAGTATGGAATTAATGTGTTTTTTTTCTTGGCGTGACAGGCTTGTTTCGGCCAAAAAGTTTTCATCAGTGGTACTGAAATATTTTCAAATTCTACAATGACGGGCAAGGGGAGATAATAATTAAAAAGTAATTCAGGGCGCGATTTGGAAAGGGCGTCCTCGGGCAACGTTTTGTCTGCGGTTCAACTCTTTTGCTGGCTTAAGATGCGTGTATTTGTTTCTCGAGGCCTTTCCTTGGTAACCGTTTCTCAGTATTTGTTTTAAAGATTTTCTGGTTATGAAAATACATTGGAAGATGCGTCTTGAGAATTATTAACACATTTTAAATAAAAATGACGACGCTTTTGTGATTGGATGGTCGGATTTACGCATACACACCTTTCCACTGTATACCACCGTTGCGCCACTCTAAGATTGGTTCATCAAAGTCCGACCTGTAGACACCAACCATTACTTTTTTGCCGCCTGTAAAACAGAGAGCCAGGGCCCAGTTGTTCAAAGCATCGTTAGCTTAACGAGCTCGTTAGTGGCCATATTGTTAACTGTTCTAGCAAGTTTAATATATAAAGTTTTGGTATTTTTGCTGAAAAAATGTGAGCAGCTTTTGCATCTGCAAAAGCTGCTCACATTTTTTCAGCAAAGATTTTAGCATATTTGCCATATTTAATGATCAAAGTTTTAACGATACGTTAACTAACGACGTCGTTAGTTTTGAACAACTGGCCCCAGGATGCGAACTACGCTATTATTAACAATAAAGAGTCAATTTATATAAGATCTCCGTTCTTATTTAAGAACTAGATCAGCTCTAGCTGTGATTTGTTGAGTAATAAATCACAGTTTGGAGGTCAGTTGTAAAGTAGACAAATCACAAGCGCGTAGCGCGCGTGATTTGTCTACTTACAACTGACCGACAAACTGTGATTAATTACTCAACAAATCACAGACAAGAGCTGATCTATTTCGATTCTAACACGCTGAAAATCGGCAATAATGTTGTTGTTTCCTTCAAAATCTCACAACCTTTCGCCATTGTTATAAGAAATCCCGCTAAAATTATCGACTGAAACACATGCATTTATATCCTTTTCTTACGTTTTCGATGCGAGAAAATGACGTTACACCGTCTAACGTCAAGGAAATCGACTAGTGACGTCATAAATTTGCAGTTTTTAATGACGTCAGTCGTCACGCTCTTCCGAGCTGTGATTTGTTGCAGAATAAAACACAGTTATTTTCCATTGCCTATATAGGCGCGCTGTGTTAGAATAAAGAATCTATTTGTGCGTACATAAAGTAGTCTGGCGAGATCGCATTTTACACAGAAGTTATTCATTTTCACTTGCATAATGTAACTAAACTTGGAAAGATTTGTATGCATTGAGAGCGAAATTAGTAAATTATAGGCAATTCTACATCAAAACCTAAGAGATCCATCCAAGCTGTTAAACCAGAGTATCCGTTTGCTTCTGTATGAAAAGCCCAGCTGGAGTACGTAGCTAATGTGAACATTCTTATAAAGAAATTGATACTGATTAAACACTGCTAATGTATTTTAAATATCAATTTACACATGCGTATTGGCTTGTTGTTTTCACTCGGTATTGAAATAAAACGTTTAAGGTCCTAAACCCGTTATTCACTGGCCATGTAAACCAATATCATATGTTACAGACAATCTTAACCTTACCTTGTATTTGGTCCAGTCGTATGTTTCTTACAGGGTCTCCAAAGGAACCAAACTTCACGTTTCCAGAGATGCCAAGATATGACAGATCACGTACACATGACGTTATTATGTCTGCCATATCTCGATCAGAATACTGAAACTGATCAAGGGACTTTGGATGCTCTGTAAAAATAATGAAATACTATTTTTGTCTAAAAGTAACTCTTTTCCGCTTTCTAGATTTCCTAACACGTTTCTTTAGAATATGTAAGTTTTATCAGCAGTTTTAAAAATAACTTATATGGGAAGTCTCAAAAGTATAGTAAACTGCATAATTGGTTTGATGGTTCAAACGCCCATGTCGTTTCTGGTTGCTCTTTGTTTCCACAGACAAACTCGTAAGTTTACTTCACTCATTATCCATTTCATCACTGTAAGAGATCGAAGGTTTAAGTCGTGCTAAACTCTTTGAGGGATGTCTATCAAATCATGAAAAAGCATTTAAAACTTGTGTTTGTGTTTCGCAGTTAATTCGATTCTCTAGAGTGTCTAGTCATGTATCCGACTTCAACACTCGAAATAAATTATTAACCTCTAAACTTCTTAATCAGGGGTATCGGTATCATAAACTACGTAAAACCTTTTCTAAGTTTTATAGACGTCATTCTGATTTTGTTTCAAAATTTAATGTTGGACTTAAAACACTTCTGCAACAAGGCCTATCGGAACCGGAATTCTATGGTGACTTAGTATATAAATTTAGAAAAATACATGCCTGTAATGACTTGAGTACCCAATTTCGTAAAATCGTTCGTCGATATATGAAGATTGGGTACAGCATAAATGTTATAAAACAGACTGCATTCATGGATGGTGATTAACCCAATCACGGTTGGCAACTTTGCTTCCCTCTTTGATTGCACGCTGGTGGGTCGGGCTTAAGATTATATGACGGTTCCAGCGTAAAAACATAAATGGAATTTTATTTTATTTTAGTATTCTTTATGTTGGTTGGCGCCTGATGCTCCGTCTTTGGTCGGGCCCCTCGGAGTCTAACTGTTGGTTTTCTTTTGCTCCTGCAATTCTGTTGTTGTATGCTGTCGAGTCCTCAACCTTGTTTCATCTCTGTAGTTTTTTTATTTGTATGTTCTCGAAGATGTTACAGTGATGAGTTAGGAAGCCTTCATGTGGACTAAACAAAATTAGTGTATACCGCGACAGAGGTAAGGGCGAGGATTATGGCCATGTAAAATCGATTTAAGCCCCCCCCCCACCCCCCAGTGAAATTCTTTCTACTGACCGTTCCAGGGTAGAAGTGAAACAAAGATCAGGAATTGATACAATTAACTTACTCCACCCATAAAAGACACCAAAGGGAAATAAATACAAACATTAAGCGACCGACCAGACCATAATGGAAACCTAAACAAAGGAAGGCCATAAGGACAGTTACTTTCCCACAATTGGCCATATGGCCATCCAAAACTAAAAGACCCAAGTGATACACACAGTAAGTAACAAACAACAACATGAATAAATCGCCACAGAAGAGCCGCCTTGGAACGGTCAGTGGAAGATTTCCACTGGGGGGTCTTAAATCGATTTTACGTGGCCACAATCCTCGACCTTACTTCCGTCGCGATTTAGACAAATAATTTGTTCAGTCCGCATGAAGGCCTCCTAACTCATCAGTGCAACATCTCCGTGAACACAAAAATCAAAGAACCACAGAGGTGGAACAACGGTGAGGACTCGACAGCAAGAAACCACTGAAATGCTGGAGCAAAAGAAAACCAACAGTGAGACTCCGATGGGCCCGACCAGAGACAGAGCATCGGGCACCAACCAACATTACCTTGAATTAGATCTCTCTAATTCTCAATAAGCCTTTACGTTGGAGCCGTCATAGAATCTGAGGCCTGACCCACCGGCGTGCAATAAAAGAGGGAAGCAAAGTTGCCAACCGTGATTGGGTTAACTTCCATGCATGCAGTCTGTCGTATAATATCCATGTTGTACCCAATCTTTTTATATCGAAGAATGATTTTAAGAAATTGGGTGCTGAAGTCATTGCGGTTATATATTTTTCTGAATTTATAAACTAAGTCACCATAAAATTCGGGTTCCGATAGACCTTGGTGCAGAAGAGATTTAAGTCCAATATTGAAATTTGAAATTAAATCAGAATGGCGTCTATAAAATTTTGAAAAGGCTTTGCGTAGTTTATGGTACCGATAACCCTGATTAAGGAGTTTAGCCGTTAATAATTTATTACGAGTGTTGAAGCCAGTTACATGACTACACACTCTAGCAAATCGAGTTAATTGCGAAATATAAACGCCATAGGATGGCGCACGAGGAACATCACCATCCAAAAAAGGAAAATTTACAATCTCAAAATCAAAGTCAAGGCGGTTCTTCTGTAGCGATTTATTTATGTTGTTGTTTGTTACTTACTATATGTATCACAAGTGTCTTTTTATTTTGGATGGCCAATTGGCCATTTTGTGGGAAAGTAGCTGTCCTTATTGCCTTCCTTTGTTTAGGTTTCCATTATGGTCTGGTCGCTTCATGTTTGTGTTTCTTTCCCTTTGGAGTCTTTGATGGATGGAGTAAGTAAATTGTATCGATTCCTGATCTTTGTTTTACTTCTACTTTATTACAGTATGCATTCTGGTAAGTTTGATTGGATACATAGTAGAAATCATTTATGCAAATGACTTAAAGATATGTTCTGATAAT
The DNA here is from genome assembly GCA_963580285.1 of Lucinisca nassula. Taxonomy (NCBI): domain Eukaryota; kingdom Metazoa; phylum Mollusca; class Bivalvia; order Lucinida; family Lucinidae; genus Lucinisca; species Lucinisca nassula. The sequence continues at coordinate 62,193 of CAUZLF010000024.1, forward strand.
TTTTTCACTACAAGTGGCGTCTTTTTCATTAACGTTATTTATTCCGATTGTATGACGCTTTGTGCAAACATTGTTATTGCATACAGGACAACTTAAAGATTATGGTTACTATTCTTACTATTTTAAATTGTAAATGTTGGTGCCCATAAAGGCAGTTATCTGAAAAATGTGAAAACCTAATGAATTTAACTATTAAAATTCTACAACTCATGTGATTTGTCATAAAACACTATAAGGTATGTGGTTGTCATGCAATATCAGAATATTAAACGCGAAACCCTCCTAGGAACACCCACTTACGAATGAAAAAGCCACCATAAGCCACCGAGAAAATAAAACGGTTAAATTAAATAAATGGTGGTTCAACACATACCGCATCAAAACATGGTCACTTATACCACAGAGCCAACTTGTCATTGCCTTCACTTCTGTTTTGTACTTCCATGGAATTTGACTAGATTACAAACATCACGTGATCAAGTCCGTGAAATGAAGACCCACCTATACCCCACTTTATATAGAGAAAACTTGGGTTTACGGGGGTATACATTATTTTTCTTATTTTTGCTCCAAGACATAGGTTGTGGATACTCGTTAGAACCCACAACCTATGTTTGCAGTATTTATAAGTAAAATATGACAGATTTTCATCTGAAGAATGGCCATTTTGGAGATGAGTAAAAATGCACCAATTTGCACGGGTGGGTTATCGTAATGTTAGGCGTTTTTTACAGAAACACGCATCAGTTTGATCACCAGAAAGCACATGATCTCTTGAATGATATGTTATCGTCATAGTATAGTACAACAAATATGAGGCTTCTTGCTTTTATAGCACCCAAGAACTCATTGAGGCCAACATGGACAAAAAGAAGATTGAAAGAACAGTGAAACAAAGATGCTGAGAAGCCCATAATCTTTCACACGTTATTTCAACATCATTGCATCGTGACTTCCCACTTACTAGTGTCAGTTCAGACTAGAGCTGTCAGAGAAACTGACTAGGGCCCCGGCAGCGCTATCAGAGGAGTTGGATTTTTTAAAGGGCCATAACTCTGACAGTTTCGTAGCTACAGTTACGTAACTTGCCACGAAATTGTGTAGTGATATTGTAATCTTACATTTAAAGTTTAAACGTGATGCGTTTGACGGTTTGTATGTTATTAGGAAAAAAAACATGAAAATGTGGATGCTTTTAAGGTTTTCAAAGGGTCATAACTCTAAGATTTTTGTAGCTAAAGATACATAACTTGCCATGAAATTTTGTAATGATATTGTGACTTTATATTTAAAATTTGAGGTTGGTGCGTTTGACGGTTCGTAAGATATTAAGAAAAAAAACATGACTTATGTGGATTTGTTTGTTTGATTTAAGGTTTAACGTCCCCGTCAACACTGTAAAGGTCATTTTGGAGACGTTGCTTCCAATTTTGTGGGACTTTTACCCGACACTGAGATGAAATGACATCTCAAGACCTGTCGCCCAATGAAACCAAAAGGGTTTATTAGCATGGACAGTCCGCCTCGCAACGCGGTTCCTGGACATGCTTAAATCCTCTAAGCGGTTTACCAGTACTAGTGTGTGGGCCGGATTCAGCTCTGCGTGGAAGCAACATGCAGCCCAAATATTTCTTCAAGACCCTATGGGCGGGGGCGTGACTAATGTGGACGTTTTTAAGTTTTTTCAAAGGGCCATAACTCTGAGAGTTTTGCAGCTAGAGTTACGTATCTTGCCACGAAATTGTATAATAATACTGTTACCTTATATTTGAAGTTTGAGTGATGCGTTTAGCGGTTCGTAAGTAATTAAAAAAATACATTAAAAATGTGGACGCGTTAAAGTTTTTCAAAGGGTAATAACTCTGACAGTATTGTGGCTAGAGTTACGTATATTGCCATGAAATTGTGTAATGATATTGCGACCTTATATTTAAAGTTTGAAGTTGATGCATTTGACGGTTTGTAAGTTTCATTTAGAAAAAAATGTGGATGGAAAGACGAACGTACCCAGATATGGCTACAAATTGGGTACACTGTCCATGGCTTTATCGGGTATTTTTGTCGGGTACTTTATCCAACTTAATGTTCAACAAAAAAAAAAAAACAAAACAAACAGACAAAATTGTTCAAGAACAATACCAATTAAAAGCCTGTTGTACCAAGTTTAACCAACAAAACTATTTTGAACAACCCAGCAAAATTTTTGACAACCCAACAGAATTTGGACAACTCAACAAAATATGTGGAAAGACACAATAAAATATATGCACAGACCCAATAAACTCGTGGACAGTTTGGACATTTTATGGACAAGAGGTATTGTTGGGTAGTTACCAAATAAACCTACCGCCTCCACGTTTAGATCGATTTACTGTTTGGAACTTAAAATTAATCCAACAAGTACCCGCTCAGATAGACGTACCGACAGACAGACTGACAGACAGGGTGATTACTATAGGGCACCCGCAAATATATTTGCGGGGCCCCTTATAAATAAAAACCTTGAAGTGAAGGCAATAAACATAAATCGATACAATTAACCCACACCTCCATTCAGCGACACCAAAGGTATTAAATAACTATACCTTAATGGGAACTTCAATAGCAGAAAAAAAAACAAAAGGACAGTTACTCACCAACAAAATAGTCAATTGGCTATCAAAAAAAAAACAAAAAAAAAAAACAAAAAAAACAAAACAAATATAACCGATACGCACACGCTAAGACAAATCATAACAAAATTAAGAATGAAGAATGATAAACAGATAAACAAATAAGCTAAGATGTAATATTATCTCATACGCAATAACTTTCATTATCGTTGTATTGTATACCGTGTTTGAGGCTTACAATATTTTGAAATTTTTGAAAATATTTGAGGGTCTCTGATGAGGCCTTATTGGCCGAAACTACCTAGTCTGGCCCAGAAAAAACAGTTCACTCCATGTTTTCCAGTTTTGTAGTGTATTCCTCGCTTCCAAATGATAACCCTTTCTAGAACATGTCCATTTCTCTTTCCGGATATATTTCATTGCATAGCAAAGTATACCAAGTTTGGAAATAAATTTAGTGTTTATAGTTCGTTCTTGAGGAATATATCAAAAATAATACTGGCTCGTGTGCAAAGAATGATCATATGAAAGAACATATAAACAAATTCGACGAGAAAGCCAAAATGTCTCTTACACGCTATATGTTTCGACACTGCATTGTGTACCACGTTTAACGCGTTTGGCTTTTATAGTTCTGCGAAAATTTTGACAAAAATAATATTGAGCAATATGGAGTGAAAGAATGAAATAACAAGAAGCAAGAAAGCCCATTTTCATTTATAGGTAATCATTATTATACACTTTTCCAAACCGTCAGGAACACAGTGATTAAGAAACGATACACTATCCACACTCCTACCATCACAGACACTAAAAGGGAAAGAAGGACACATTTAAAGCATCAGGCAATTTTGGGATAATTGTATTAAAATATTTTATTTGGAGAGATTCAGCGGCTGTATAACGGTCGGAAATTTCGTTTTCGGGCGACGCGCCAACGAAGAGGTGAAAACGATATGGAGGCCTTCATGCGGACTAAACAAATTATTTGTCTTAATCGCGACGGAAGTAAGGGCGAGGTTTGTGGCCTCGTAAAATCGATTTAAGACCCCCCAGTGGAATTCGTTTCCGCTGACCACCGTTCCAAGTCGGTTCTTCTGTCGCGGTTTATTTTTGTTATTGTTTGTCTTTGAGTGTTTGTGTCGCTTAGATTATTTTATTTTGGATAGCCTATTGGCCAGTTTGTGGGAAAGTAACTGTCCTTTTGGCTTTCCGCTATTGAAGTTTCCATTAGGGTCTGTTGTTTCATGTTTGTGTTTCTTTCCCTTTGGTGTCTCTGATAGGAGCTATGGGTTAATTATATCGATTCCTGATCATTGCCTCCACTTCTATATTGCGATCCTCAAACCGACGATTGTCTACCCAAAATGACATTTTTAATACATTTATTCCCATTCTTAGGCACTAATATGTTTTTTAAGTGTTTGCATTTTGGCTCAAAGCGGCAAGCGCCGTGGTCTGCGTAAAACCAAATACCAGCCAACAGAAAGCGACGTTTCATGCTCAGGTAGGGTTTGAGTTACATACGCCAATCAATTTTTACATGGCCACAACCCTCTCTCTTTCGAGTTCAAATGTTTCGGCTCACATACAGCTCTAACCCCTTTCCAAGTAAAAACTTTTTACTGACCTATTCAAGGCGATTTCTTCCGTTGTTGTTCATTATTAGTATAGTTCGTTTTTGCATGTATGTATTGCTCACATCTTCTTTAGTTTGAATAGCCGTTTGGCCATTTTGTGGGCAATAAAAGTGAACCCAATGATCATAATCGATAAAATTACCTCACACATCGCATCCAAGACACGGAAGTGAACTCAATATGAACACAAAGGAACTTTACTCTAATGAAAACATCACAAGCGGAAAACCAAAAAGGCAGTAACTTTCCTACACAATGGCCAAACTGCAATCCCAATAAAATATGTTAGCAATACATAGAGGCAAAGATGAACTATAATAATAATAAACCACTACAGAAGAACGACCCTGGAATGGTCAGTAAAAAGAATTTCATTGGTGGGGCGGGGGTGGGTGGTGGTGGTGGTGGGGGGGGGGGTGGGGGGTGGGGGGCTTAAATAGATTTTACGTTGCCCTTGGTTCTGACATGGTTTAGGCAAACAACCCTTTTAGCCTGCATTGAGGATTTCTAATTCATACTGTAGCATCTCCAAGAACATGAAAATCAAACGACTATAGAAATGAAACAACGATGAGAAATCGACAACATGTGGGGTTTTCATTATGTTTTATGTGTGTGTCTCTTGCCCTTTGGTGTATTGGAGTGGAGTTTGGGATTATTGTAAGGATACCTTCTATTTTTATGCCCCCAACTTCTAAGAAGAAAGGGCATATTGCCCCTGGGACGTTTGTGCATGCGTCTATGTGCGCATTCGTCCGTTACTCTTTCTTATGCATAGCATAGCTTCTGAACCGTGCATGCTAGGGTTTTGAAATTTCCTTGTGCATTCCTCATAAGAAATAGCGCGTACGAAATTTCCCTTCACGATTATACCCCTTTCCTGTGTTATGACCCCCTAACAATCTAAATGAAATCTTGTCAGCAAAATATCTAAAAAGAATCCATTGAAGCTAGGGTCTTGAAAAAATAGAATTGAAGGCAATAATCAGGAATCGATACAATTATACTATAGCTCCCATCACCAAAGGGAAAGAAACACAAACATGAAACAACAGACCCTAATGGAAACATCAATAGCGGAAAACCAATACAGCTTATATAATAAAATTCATAAAAATAAATCTAATGTCTGATATAAAGAGATATTCATATCAGTTTTCTTATCAGAATACATAAGTTCGGACAAGCAGTTATCATCTACAGATTGAGAACTGCTAGTAATTCGTAAATGCCTATGCTCCTACCCTAACACATTCTATGTCTAAAATAGGAACGGTCATTGAAACGAAATCCACTGGGGTGGGGGGGGGGGGTGGGGCGGTGGGGCGGGGGCTTAAATAGAGTTTATGCGGTCACAATCTTCGCCCTTACTTCCGTCGCGATTTAGACAAATAATTTGTTCAGTCCGCATGAAGGTCTCCTAACTCACCTGTGCAACATCTCCGAGAGCACAAAAATCAAACAACCACAGAGATGAAACAACGGTGAGGACTCGACAGCAAGAAAACATTGAAATGCTGGAGCAAAAGAAAACCAGCAGTTTGACTCCGATAGGCCCGAACAGGGACACAGCATCAGGCGCCGACCAACATTACATAAAATTAAAATTAGCAGTTAAACAAAGATCAGGAATCGATTCAATTAACTTACTCCACCCATCAAAGACACCAAAGGGAAAGAAACACAAACATTAAGCGACCAGACCATAATGGAAACCTAAACAAAGGAAGGCCATAAGGACAGTTACTTTCCCACAAAATGGCCATATGGCCATCCAAAATAAAAAGGCACAAGTGATACACACAGTAAGTAACAAACAACACCATAAATAAACCGCACAGTATTTATGACATTGCTAAAGCACTCTGTTTATTTACCGGGATGTCTGTTCTATGCACCTGTGCCATTTAATTTCAAGCTTCCCCGGCACTGCAACCAGTAAGGCTTTTATTCATTTTCTATACGAATTAAAGCTTTAAAAACGCAATATTGAATTATGGAGTAATAGGGGTATGCTAACTAAATTGCACTTTTTTTTAATAATTACTCAACGTATTCGCACCATTTTTATTCTGTCAATTACAGACATAGAGACCATTTATATGACAGCAAAAACTCATTTAAATCAAATGGGTATGTCCTCTGAAAAAAAAAAACAATGCATATGTTTTTTTACCATTTTGAGGATTCATTTCCTGACATTATTTAATAGAATATGGTTTGGTATTAAATGTCTAAAACTGCAGTGAACACTTGCTCAATGTATTCCAAATTACGGGACATGAACAGATTTTATAGGATATCCTGAAGTTTTGAAAAAAAAGCATAATAATGTTTTGAACATTTTTTACATAATTCGTGGGGTTAGAAAAAGTGTCCGATTTGAAGACCTTGTCCCTACTTACACAAATGCGACAACACCCAGAATGCGAAAGTGTAGACCTTGATCTATCCATTTCAGGTAAGTTTATCCTTTCGAAGGCCGGCCTCAGTGGCTCAGTCGTATGCGCGTCTGACTGGTGATCAGGAGGACGCGGGTTCGACTCCCGCCGGGGTCGGAAACATTCTTTCGTGGAGATTGATCATGAAATCTTTTCTACGGTCATTCTCTCCCTTCCGCTGATTCAAGAAGGGCAGTTGTCAGTTTCTGGCGAAAGAATGTGCACTGTACTGGTTAACCGCTTACGTATAAGCCTGCCCAGGAAAGTGTTGATAGGTAAACTGACCGGCTCAAAAATGACCTAAATAGTGTTGACTGGGCCGTAAAACTCCAAAACAAACAAATTATCCTTTCGAACCGCCGGCTAATTAAATTTTCGAAGATGAGTTATATGTCCCCGGCTTTTGATTAAATTCTGAAAACTACTTTGTGAATTATGGCCCTTGGAAACTTTGGCATCTTACATTGCATGCTTTTTGATGCATATAATAACCTTCGAACCGTGCATGCTGGGGTTTTGAAATTTAATATATGGATTCCGCATGCAAAACTAAATGACACGTATTTTTTTTTCCTTCGAAGTTGGGGCATAAAAACCATAAAATGCCGCGCCAGATACTTAACATCAGAAACTAACACCTGGCCTAAAGTCACTTGAAAACCATGCATCAAGGACAAGTATTCAATAATAAATGTAACAGAAGACAGCACGTAGCCGCATTACAGATGAACAAAACCAGGTCACAATATACCCGGTCCCACCAAGGTCTCAACTTAACTTTAAAGCTGGAAAAACAGACACAACTGTATTTCACAATATAAATGCAAAACGTACCAGATTGCTTCAGTGCCGTGTCAGTACAATTCAGTGCAAGAGCTGAACCCCAAATTGCATCATATGAATTAGGACTAAGAAATTCAAATTGAGTCAAGTTTGGATTATAGCTGTCCTCCTGTCTGAATTGCTTTTTGAACTCTGGAACCGTTAAATTTGCAATTCCTCTTTCATCGTCGTTAATGTTGTGATAGAAGAAACCTGTTAGTAGGCTTCCTTCTGCAACTTGAGCCATTTGGTCCCTGAAAAACAACATTTGTATGTGAGGTTTTTTGTCGGCGCCTCCTCCCCTTCCGACTCCATATTCATATCGTGCAGTATATAAAATTGAAATTAATATGTACAGATAGATACACCGATAGATGAAGAGACGGAAGAACCATATATGTATGTAACGGAAGACTATCTGTGTGTGTGTTTGTGTGTGTGCTTACTTTCTGCCGCGATGCTTAATCCAGAGGGATGCACATTATTCACTGCTATGTTTGTTTGTTTGTTTGATTTGAGGTTTAACGTTCCCGTCAACACTGTATAGGTCATTTTGGAGACGTTGCTTCCATTTTTGTGGGACTTTTACCCGACATTGAGATGAAATTACATCTCAAGGCTTGTCGCCCAATGAAACCATTAGGGTTTATAAGCATGGACGGGCCGACTCGCATCGCTTTCCTGGGCAGGCTTAGTATCTACTCTAAGTGGTTTACCAGTACTTGTACGCGGCCGATTTCAGCTCTGCGTGGAAGCATCATGCAGCCCTTCAAGCCCCATATGTATGTAGGTGTGTTTGGTTTTTGGTTTTGGTTTTACGGCCCTTTCAAGATTATTTCACTCATATCGAGCCGATCGTTAATCAGAGGTGGGCGAAAACCAGAGTACCCGGAGAAAAACCACCTGACCTTCCGTTATGTATGTATGTATGTATGTATGTATGTATGTATGTATGTATGTATGTATGTATGGTGCGACTATACTTACTATTGGATATTTAAGTTGAGTGAGCATACGTACGTAGGTATGTATGTATGTATGTATGTATGTATGTATGTATGTATGTATGTATGTATGTATGTATGTATGTATGTATGTATTGTGTTTTGTGTTTTGTAACCAACGGCGTTACTTATTTAACTTCATTCGCCGGCAGCACGATATGTTTGAGAGGATTAATGTATTGAATATCGAGCAGCGGCAGAACCGGATAACCTTATGGAAGCCCAACTGGGGGCCCAACCATCCACTCGGCTTTCCCATCCTGAGCCGACCTTGCCACCGCTGGAATGATAACAATCTTAACCCCCGCATCACCTCTCTTTTTTATTGCCATTACTTTATTTTTTACAGTTGTTTACAAACATCTTACATTTTTTAAAGCTGATATTTTCAGCATATTAAAAAAATGGAAACATAGATAAATTGATGTATACACTTTATAAAAACATAACTATACAGACACATTTATATAAGAGATTGAAAGCAAGTAAAACAGAAGATTTCATGCTAAGATATTATTTCCATAAACAAATAAAGGCGACGGCAATGATTATAATTCGAACAATTACCTCACACCTCCCATCCAAAACACCAGTGAGAAAGAAACTAATATGAAACAAAGATTTTAATCGTCACAAGCCGGAAGCCAAAACGACAGCGACATCCAATTTAAAATGGCCAATCGCTATCCAAAGTGAAACGATATTAGCAATACATACATGCAACGGCTAACTATAACAATGTAATCAACAAAAGAATATGTTCTAGAAAGGGTTATCCTTTGTAAGCAAGTAATACACCACAGAAGTGGAAAATATGGAGTGTACATGTTTTCTGGGCCAGACAAGCTAGTTTCGGCTATTTAGGCCTCATCAGTGGCCCTCAAATATTTTCAAAATTCAATATGGAATCAATGATCCCAAAGAACAAGAAAATATAAACTACACTATGATGTAGGACAGGGAGACGTTTTACGGCCGCCACATATTCCCAGACAACAGCTGTAGTGACGTCAAATATGTTCTAGAAAGGGTTATCCTTTGGACGCAAGAAATACACCACAAAAGTGGAAAATATGGAGTGTACATGTTTTCTGGGCCAGACTAGCCAGTTTCGGCCATTTAGGCCTCATCAGTGACCCTCAAATATTTTCAAAATTCCACAATGGAATCAATGATCCCAAAGGACAAGAAAATAGAAACTACACTATGATGTAGTTTTGATACGGTCAGTAAAAGATTTTTACTGGAGACTTATATCGATCTTATGTGGCCATAATCCTGGCGTTTGAAAGTTGTTTATGTTTTGATTATCGTGTTTCTTACTCTTTGGTGTCCCGGATGATAGATGTAAGTTAATTGTACAAATGCCTAACCGTTGCCTACACTTCTACCTGGAAATAAAATCCTTCCAAGCCTATCTGTTCTTGCTATATTGCCTTTCACATTAATGCTTATAAACAACTTTAATTAAACTGATATTGTAATGTTCTATCTGTGTCTGTAATGTTTTCTACAATATTAAACACAAAACAGTTCGTCCTCTATTCAGAAATCGAGTCATCTATTTTAAATAAATAGTCGCCTATTTTAAGCCAGAAACCTATATCTAACAAACAACCTGTATTTAACAAGCCGTAATTCTGTTCCCGAATGTGGCAAATGCATTTAAACTCGCGTGAATTAAACACGTTCCTGCTTAAGGACCATGTGCTTGCTAAAAACAGCCAACCATACCGGACTTATACGGACATGACTGCTATCTGTGCTGATAATCAAGGGAACTAACGCGTACAACACAGAAAATAAAGGGTGGATGGAAGCATCATGCAGCCAATCTATTTCTCCAAGCCGCGATGGGGGGACTATAAAATGGCTATATAGAGTCTATATTTTGTGTGAACATATGACACCTATAGTTTTAAATCACATATTGTTTCCATTTTTGTTTCACTGTCCAGCAATGTTCTCTGCTTATTTAAATGCAATATCTAATTTGTAAAGCCCATGAGAGGTTGATGGGGAGTGGGGGCGAGCGGGTGGGTGGGGGGAGGCAAAGGTGACGTGTGTCTTGCGTCACTCAGCTGGGCGTCCATCGGATATTGGCTTACAATTAATTAAAAAAAAAAAAAAAAGAGACTGAATAAAGAATAATTTACATAATGGAATATTAATTACAAATTTCAAATTTATCAGTTATTACATCGAAGGCGTAACATAGCCTTTGTTATTGTTTACCGTAGTGACAACCGCTGCCCGCTGATTGCGAAGGTAAACTGGAAATAGAAAAAAGGGGGTAGTGTATTTCATTTTCAAAAAGGACCAAATTATTTTTATTTTTATTTCACAAAATTTACATGGATGTGTTCACAATAAATTTGCAATTTTACTCCCGCTGGCACAGAAAAGAAAAAACAATTTACAAAAACGTTATGAAAATAAATTCATCAGTTTTTGTCGCTGTATTCGGTAGTTTTACTATATATTCTATACATTTGGAGGGTGCTTCCAAATATACGTAAAAAGGACTAAAAAGTTGTTCATAAAATTGCATTAAAAATATATGTGGATATTCGAAAAAGAATGTAAAATCACGAGCCGCTTGCACAGAAAAGATATTCCTAAAAGTTTTTATTTTATGGGGGAATACTTATCAAGTTCCTATATAAATCTATGTATTAACTTTAACCAACAGCAGTTACCTGGATGTCCGTTAAAGTTCGACATGGTTGAATTTCGGAAGAAGGAGAAGTAAAAATAGAAAAGAAAAAAAATACAGTGTAAAATTTGATGTCATCACAGAAACGACAACCTGGGCAAGCAAAGCTGTTTAACGTTAAAGTTTCGTATTGGACTCCTTCCATTTTCTAACTAGGAAAAACAAAGCAAAAATGAAATTTTCGATATTAATGTGGCTATTTTCTGAAGCTAAATATCTGTGTCATGGATCTATTTGCGCATCGTGAAAAATACAGCTGTGTTTCGTTCTTGTACTTTCACTTTCGATTTAGTTATATTCTGTATACATCACCCCCGCCACTACGCAAAAAAAAAAAAGAAAAAAAAAAGAAACCCATATTTATATATATGACGTCATTATTCCTCGTCTGACGTATTTGTTTACAAAAATACAGTGTAAAATATGATGCCATAACAGAAAATTCCTTAATGAGCCTGGGCATGGCAAAATCCACAGTACAACAAAAGAGTGCGCATCTGAAACAAATAATCAGACCAGTTTGACCCTATGCCTAAATCAGGAGGACGCGTGTTCAATAAATGTCAAGATGGGCACTATTCTTTCGTGGATATTGGTAATGAAATCTTTTAAATGGTCATTTTCTGCTTTCCGCTGATTCAAGAAGGACAGTTGTCAGTTTCTGGCGATAGAATTTGCACTGTACTAGTTAACCGCTTACGTATAGGTCTGTCCTGGGAAAATATGTATAGGTAAGCCAACAAGCTCGATATGGCATAAATAGTGTTGACTGGGCAGTGAAACCTTGCAGCAGCTCGTGCTAGGGTAGTTACTCTTACACGTGTACATAATAAACGTACCCCGGCCCATGTTGGGTCTGGGTCTAAATGGTTTACACAGGACAAGAAATCAGGTGGGTCACGCCAAGCGAAAGGTATGTTCGAGCCCATACGACCAGCTATACTGTTCCGAGCCTGCGCGTACGCGCAACCTGAACACAGAATTCGCTTTGTGACTTATGTTATGCATTTGGGCATAACGAAAAGAAAATGCGAAAGCCCTCGTTGTAATTCACGTACGTTAAAGACATAAATGACTTTGGGCATAACTTTTGAACCTTTTTGAGACAGAGCCTTCAGATTTGGCATGCAGGGGGTCTCCTACTCATACATAAAAGGCCTTGACCTTCTCTTGTAACCTAGTTTTAAGAGAAAAAGACAGGTTCGTGTTTCACAAATACAAAGAGATTATGAGTACTTGTTATGAAAAACAGATAATGTTTTGTTTCCTCAAACAACTGCCACTAGTTAGAACCGCGTCATAACGGCGCTTCTTAACTGGAATCGTAATTTATATTTTGAGCCTCGTTTTTCCCCCTCGTGTTTTTTTGTTTTTTTTTCATTCTTTTTTTTTTTTTTTTTTTTTTTCAAACCATAGACTATGTATAATTATTAGAATCCTCTCGATAGCCGCTTTTTTGTTTTTGTATGCTTAAATTGTAAATAATATTATTTCATTATATCGAGCCAATCGTTAATCAGGTGAGAAAAAACCGGAGTAGCCATAGAAAAAAAACAACACCTTATCTTCCAAAGCCGTTCTCCAGGGGTTCAAGCGAATAAACAAATTTTATGTTTATGAGGCCAAAATGCGACAATCTACTATGTGAGTAAAAGTTAGGGTCTTTCCTTCCGTGGATTTAAACGTTGTAAATATGGAGGTTTGATGTGTTATGTGAGATTTTTCAACTGTCACGTACACATACTGAAACCACGGGATATTCTTAACTTTACGGAGAAACACATTCGAGCTGCGCCAAGTAAAAAGGGTTCTGTGAGCAATTGTACCTGGCGAAGACTCAAGTCAGTCCGCCCATACGCACAGTCTTATCAGTCATCGCTTAGCAATAAACGGATCCCTGGTGTTCTAGATTTTCTCTTTGTGTGGACGGGAAAGCAAAACACACTGGAATCTTCGCAGAGTGCACATGCTAAAATGTGTCTCATTTCGTATGTCACGGCTCAGTCATTTAATCTCTTTTACGCCGTGAATTACACTTATCGCTATTATACCGTGTTTATCACAACATGTGTGATTATTCAGCTTTCTTTAAAAAAAAACAAAAAAACATTAGAGATTTAAATATATGCAAAGCAAACAGTGTAGAACCAGAACCAGCTCAGATAACGCAGTGCAATGCTTATGTACCATAATGCTTCCGGACAAATCCTATCTAAATTTAACCCATTTAGCACCAGAAACCCCAAAACGGGTACCCTGGCAAACAGTGCAGGCCCAGATCAGACGCCGCAAAACGCGGGAATATCAGCGTAGATTTTATTCATTGCAAGCTTTACATTACACCCCGTCCTTTAACCCATGTATCACAATTAAGAAGGTTGCGAATGGTCCATTTCCTATATTAGGGGTGCCAAGTTTGTCCTTTAAGCGCTAAGTTTCACAAAAAAATGTATGTATATTTTCAGCAAACAGTGTAGACCCTGATTAGACGCCACTTTCTGTGGCGTCTAATCTGGATCTATAGTGTTTGCCAATGTCCAAAAAAGAGGACCGCTAGGCATATATGGGTTAAGTCTTCTCTATATGTTTTATTCATACCGGACTTATACGGACATGACTGCTATCTGTGCTGATAATCAAGGGAACTAACGCGTACAACACAGAAAATAAAGGGTTATCTCCCCAAGGCCTCATGGTTACCTAGGTGACATCCGAAGGATTTTGCGGCATCAGTATGAAGTCTGAGGACCGCTTTATATGTATTTTATAGGTCACTGTTCTAATACATGAAAGTAGAGATAGTGTTGTAATGTAACTCCCCCCCCACCCCGATCCCCCCCCCCCTCGGACTTCGGTGCTTGAAGAAATAGATAGGCTGCATGGTGCTTCCACGCAGAGCTGAATCCGACCGTCACACGAGTACGGGTAAACCGCTTAGAGGATCTAAGCCTGCCCAGGAAAAGCGGTGCGAGTCGACAAAAAAAAAAAAAAAAAAAAGACTGAATAAAGAATAATTTACATAATGGAATATTAATTACAAATTTCAAATTTATCAGTTATTACATCGAAGGCGTAACATAGCCTTTGTTATTGTTTACCGTAGTGACAACCGCTGCCCGCTGATTGCGAAGGTAAACTGGAAATAGAAAAAAGGGGGTAGTGTATTTCATTTTCGAAAAGGACCAAATTATTTTTATTTTTATTTCACAAAATTTACATGGATGTGTTCACAATAAATTTGCAATTTTACTCCCGCTGGCACAGAAAAGAAAAAACAATTTACAAAAACGTTATGAAAATAAATTCATCAGTTTTTGTCGCTGTATTCGGTAGTTTTACTATATATTCTATACATTTGGAGGGTGCTTCCAAATATACGTAAAAAGGACTAAAAAGTTGTTCATAAAATTGCATTAAAAATATATGTGGATATTCGAAAAAGAATGTAAAATCACGAGCCGCTTGCACAGAAAAGATATTCCTAAAAGTTTTTATTTTATGGGGGAATACTTATCAAGTTCCTATATAAATCTATGTATTAACTTTAACCAACAGCAGTTACCTGGATGTCCGTTAAAGTTCGACATGGTTGAATTTCGGAAGAAGGAGAAGTAAAAATAGAAAAGAAAAAAAATACAGTGTAAAATTTGATGTCATCACAGAAACGACAACCTGGGCAAGCAAAGCTGTTTAACGTTAAAGTTTCGTATTGGACTCCTTCCATTTTCTAACTAGGAGCAACAAAGCAAAAATGAAATTTTCGATATTAATGTGGCTATTTTCTGAAGCTAAATATCTGTGTCATGGATCTATTTGCGCATCGTGAAAAATACAGCTGTGTTTCGTTCTTGTACTTTCACTTTCGATTTAGTTATATTCTGTATACATCACCCCCGCCACTACGCAAAAAAAAAAAGAAAAAAAAAAGAAACCCATATTTATATATATGACGTCATTATTCCTCGTCTGACGTATTTGTTTACAAAAATACAGTGTAAAATATGATGCCATAACAGAAAATTCCTTAATGAGCCTGGGCATGGCAAAATCCACAGTACAACAAAAGAGTGCGCATCTGAAACAAATAATCAGACCAGTTTGACCCTGTGCCTAAATCAGGAGGACGCGTGTTCAATAAATGTCAAGATGGGCACTATTCTTTCGTGGATATTGGTAATGAAATCTTTTAAATGGTCATTTTCTGCTTTCCGCTGATTCAAGAAGGACAGTTGTCAGTTTCTGGCGATAGAATTTGCACTGTACTAGTTAACCGCTTACGTATAGGTCTGTCCTGGGAAAATATGTATAGGTAAGCCAACAAGCTCGATATGGCATAAATAGTGTTGACTGGGCAGTGAAACCTTGCAGCAGCTCGTGCTAGGGTAGTTACTCTTACACGTGTACATAATAAACGTACCCCGGCCCATGTTAGGTCTGGGTCTAAATGGTTTACACAGGACAAGAAATCAGGTGGGTCACGCCAAGCGAAAGGTATGTTCGAGCCCATACGACCAGCTATACTGTTCCGAGCCTGCGCGTACGCGCAACCTGAACACAGAATTCGCTTTGTGACTTATGTTATGCATTTGGGCATAACGAAAAGAAAATGCGAAAACCCTCGTTGTAATTCACGTACGTTAAAGAAATAAATGACTTTGGGCATAACTTTTGAACCTTTTTGAGACAGAGCCTTCAGATTTGGCATGCAGGGGGTCTCCTACTCATACATAAAAGGCCGTGACCTTCTTGACTTGATAGATTTTGTAAGGTAACCGGGCGCTAAAAGCACATAGGGGCTACCCCCATCTCGCTAAATGGGATTAGTTTATGAACTGCTCTTCCCAGGGCCTCCAATGTGCTGGCACTTGTCAATTCGACAGGTGTCAGCTGACCAATGGGAATATACTGAACTCTTAATCGGAGGAAGGCACAAATCGCACCCAAGGTACAGCGTTTGTCCTAAGAAACACAGTTCTATAGCGATTTTAGAATTTTGAGTGCAGGAATCAGACCAAAGACGGGCTCTAGTATGTGATGACGTGTTGCCAATTTCGACTGCCAAATGTGTCAGAGCACAGCCCTGTTTTCAAATGTCTGGCCGAGGAAAAAAGCTAACATACATTATCAGTTCTGGCTTCCATTATTCTCTGCCTCCACCCCTGACATGGCAAAGAAAACGCCTTCGGTCACGATGCTTGTTAAAGGGTGATAACGCATGAATTTTTGAATTTTGAACAGGCATCTAAAGTGAGCCAGGATGGGTGACTAATAGACCAGCCAATTCCGGCTATTGCAAAAAGTCCTAGTACCCGTGCTTTCATCACGGAGACCTGCCTATGCAAGTGGGGTTCAAAATTGGACAGGTGTGTCTTCGTGATGTGTTTGGAGGTATGTGCTTGTTTGGGAAAGGCAGTGATGAGGCTAATCAGCCGTTTTGCAATCCCGCTAATTTTTTATTTTTGAATGGTCTTCCAAAAGGCATTTTTAAGGGACTTCCTATTTCCAAATACCTAGCAAATGGTTGATATTGCCGTTGCCCCGCCTATAAAGATATTTAGCGTGTGACCTGTCCCCGTTTGTATGCTCTGTTCTGGCAGTATTTATGCCTTCGCTTTGCCTACTTCAGGGGACTTCATTCTGTTGGTACCTAGGGGGAGCCCAGTACGGGCTTTCTCCCAGGTGCCCTCAGGATGTTGACTGACGGGCTCCGTCGAGCCTCCTCTCGTTCCTGAAATAGAAAAGTCGGATTAGTGCTTTGGGACCCCATGTGTGCGCTCGGATCAGTGTAGTTGTGTTCAGTTTCTTGTCCCCCGGGGTCCCACCTGTACCTGTAATACAAACAAAAGTCATTAGTGCATATTGTGCTTGTGCTAATATGACCCCGCCATCCGTCACATATTTTGGCTTCCCATTCTGTGCACAGGGCGGGCCGGGCTTGTGAGGGGGGGTCCCCCCACAAAGGCACGGTCCGGCTCTTAGGGTAACTTGTTTTAAACCAAGTTAACGGGTGGCGCGGTTATTTTGAAGAATTACCTTCCCATGGGGGCTGCCTGTCCTGCCGCGGCATGTTACCTCATCGGAACACTCATAAGTGCAAAGCACATGAGCCGCAACCACAGTGTCCCGAATCGGCTTGTCGCCGCAGGTTCAAGCATGTCCGTGGGAGTTTTCGGGCTATGGGATTTTCTTATGATGCACCCTTGCCCGTGGTCTGTTATGATGTTGAAGGTATGGGAGGGTCATTGGTTTGTCCTTTGACGGGGGGTAGCCTCGGCGGGGCACCCATAAGTGCAAAGCAAATGAGCCGCAACCACAGTGTCTCGCTTTGACGCCCCCGTCTCAGGTCCAAGTGCAGATTGACGGTAGGTGATGGTTGCCTAAGCGCGGTGTGTGGGTAACAAAAGCTGTTTTTCTTATATTACTTCCCAGTAATTTGTGTCTTTAAGGAATTTCTTAACCACCTCGGCTATGGCCGAGCAGTGTTTTTCGGGGGGAGCGAGGAGATCTTGTAGGTGTACCGATTCATATCCTAATTTGAACATTTCAGATTTTATCTCTTCTCGTGCATGGGCGTTTGTTACACATTCAAACAAGATGTGTTGTGTTGTTTCTAGTTCATAGTTATCGCATTTTCTGCATAGACCCGTTGTGTTTCCTAGCTGAGTTAGGTTGGCATTTAGGCCGTTATGGTTAAATCTCAAACGGGAAATTACCACGTCTAATTTTCTGTTGTTGCTAAATTGGTGGGCAGATTTACCTACTGTGGGCTGGAGGAGTTGGTAATGCCTCCCGGTGTTGGTTGGGTTTCTATCCCATAGAGCTTGCCATTTTCTCGTTATGGCGGTGTCTATGATTGTATAGATCTCCCGTTTTGAAGGGAGAGTATAATCTTTAATACCTATATCTAGTGCTAATCTGGCTGTTTCGTCGGCCGCCTCATTACCGGGGATGCCGACGTGGGATGGGATCCAGTCGATTTCAATGTCTTGCCCTTCTCTTTTTGCCTTATCTAGTTTAGACAGGATTGAGTCAATTTGGTCAGGTCGTGTTTTGGATTTTCCTGACTGTAGGGCCTGGATAGCGCTAAGGCTGTCCGTGAGTACTGTGGCTTTGGGTGTCTTAACTGTGATGGCCCAGGAGATGGCCCAGTGAATGGCAATCAGTTCAGTTGTGAATACTGAGAGGTGTTGGTTTGTTTTAATCGGTACATGAAGATTTCTCTCTGGGACAACGAATGCGGCGCCGGTTTTTCCTGTTGTGGGGTCCTTACTGCCATCTGTGTAGATTAGAGTTTTCCCAGCATGGCTGGTGCGAACATAAGAGAGGCTTTTGTTTTTCATGTATTCATTTGTATTTTCTTCTTTCCTCCCCAGGACCTGATGGAGGTAACAGGAGGGTGTGTTGTGTTTGAGATCCCATTTGGATCTGTACTTGGGTGCCTGGATCTTATCGGGTATGTTGTGCTCTTTCAGGAGGGCACGGACTTTCTTACAATATGGGTTGTAGTTCTTGGCTCTCCTACATGAATAGCAACCATGATCTGTTAATAGATCATTCACTGGGAGGGATTTGCCAAGTGGGGAGGATCTAGCCCAGTATTTTAGTATGAGTTCTTCCCTTCGTAGATGTAGTGGTTTAAGTCCACATTCTACCTCTAGTGCGTTGATTGGGGTAGATCGGTATGCTCTTGTTGCTATCCTGAGGGCGTGGTTTTGAATGATATTCAGAGTTTTAAGGATATTCTCTGACGCGGAGTTGTAAGCCTGGGCTCCATAGTCTAGCTTACTAAGAATAAGGGCTTTGTATAGAATCAGGAGTGTCTTTTTATCAGCTCCAAAGGTGGTACCTGACACTACTCGTAGTAGGTTCAGGTCTTTTTCACATCTTTCTTTGAGATCTTTAATGTGATCTCTCCAAGTCAGATGTTTGTCGAGGATCATGCCCAGAAATTTGATGTTCTGGGCCCATTCTATTTCCCTACCAAAGAGGTAGAGTTTGTTTTGAGTGGTCTTCAGATTTCGTCGTTTGCTGAATATGATTGCTTTAGTCTTTAGGTTTGATACTTTGAATCCCCATCTTAGTGCCCAGGTTTCGATTTCTCTTAGAACTGATTGTAGGTCTTTGACCGCCAGTTCTAGAGTAGAGCGTTTCCCCCACACCGCGCTATCATCGGCAAACTGTGACAGGCCTATATTATTATGTGGTTTCAGGGCCTCGTGAAGGGTGTTAACAATTACGTTAAAGAGTATGGGACTTAGTACTGAGCCTTGGGGGCAGCCGTTTTCCAGGATTAGTTCCTCTGAGGTATTGTCCCCAACTCGGGTTTGAATTTTTCTATCCTTGAGAAAGCTATGGATCCACTTTAGCATGTTTCCGCTTATTCCGTATTCCTTTAGTTTGGTTATGGTGCCGGTTGACCACATGAGGTCAAAGGCCTTTTCAAGATCGAGGGCTACCGCTACTAGGATTTTGTGTTCCATGAAAGCCATGTTTATTTCTGATTCCAGTCGGACAAGTTGATCAGTTGTGGATCTGTTAGGTCTGAAGCCTGATTGGTTGTCTGAGATGATATTATTATCTTCTAGATAGTTGGAGAGGCGTTTGGCGATCATGGTTTCCATAGTTTTACATGTGCATGAGGTGAGGGAGATGGGTCGATATGATTGTGGATCCAGCTTATCCTTGAGTGGTTTTTTTATTGGGATTGTTGTGGCTAGTTTCCATTGTGTGGGGACTTCTCCTCTACGCCAGGAAGTGTTAATGAGGTCTAAGAGTTTTTGTTTGCTATCTGGTGGGAGCTGTTTCAGCATTTCATAATGAATTTTGTCCGCTCCTGGAGCTGTGCTGCGTTTACTCTGCAGAGCCTCATTAAGTTCAAATAGGGTGAAGTCGCAGTTCAGGTTACTGCTTCTTCGGTCATCGTTGAAGAGGTCAGGGAGAGATTGGTTGAAGGTTCTCTCCTCGGTCTCTTTTATTGTTTGGAAGGCAGGATCTTGGTTGGAGGTTTTCGACATATTATGGTAGTGGTTGGCAAGGGCGTCTGCTTTCTCTCTATCATTAGTTATGGTCTGGCCGTTAATTTTGAGACAGTTTATCTTTTCAGTAGGTTTACCCCTAAATTTATTAAAAGTAGACCACATTTTCTTACTAGTGGTCTTATGGTTAAGTTTGTTGACTATTTCTTGCCACCCTTGTTTTTGTGCTATTTGTAGGGTGGTTCTAGCGTGTGCCTTAGTTTTATTGTAGTTATTCTTAAGCTCGGAAGTTCTATTTTTCAAGTATTTCTTCCTCGCTTGCTCGCGTTGATTTATGGCTTTCCTACAATCTTGATTCCACCAGGGTGGGAGTAGTTTTTTATGTTTAACTGAGGTCGTTGGAATTGTACTGTCACAGATCTCTTTTAGGGTGGACGTAAACTGGTTGGCAATTTCGTCTATGTTTTGGTTGTCACTAATTTCTAATTTTTGTGAGCAGAGATTTTTAAAGAGACCCCAGTCGGCCTTGTTTAGGTTCCATTTTTGGGAAACGGCTGCTCCCGTGGTGTTGTATTTGGCATTATATTTGGACAAAATGGGGAGATGGTCACTACCACAGGAATTGTCAAGGGTATACCATTCTGAGCGGGCTGAGAGGTTTGGGGTGGCTATGGTGATGTCAGGTGAAGATTCAGTTTCTGCCATGGTTGGTGCCCCATCATTGAGGATGGTAGCCCCGTATTCAAGTAATAACTCTGATAGTGCCTTCCCCCTTGGGTTCTGCTTTGGGCTCCATAGCGTGTCATGGGCGTTAAAGTCACCTACAAGTATGTAGCTTTGGTGCGGGATATGGTCGAAAAGTTTTCTTAGTCTATCTAGTTCTTTTGTTGCGTTTTTATTGCTGGGCGGGTCGTAACAGTTTATCAAGGCTACTTTACAGTTTTTCAGATGGATGGTGACAGCGCACGATTCAAAAGTGGGGTCATTGATATTTAGGTCTAGCTTTTCGAATGGGATGTTATCTTTCATATAAATGGCTACGCCACCTCCTCCTTTTTCCTGTCTGTTGGAGATGGCGGCAAGTTTGAATGTCGGTATCGTAGGGGTTCTTTTATTATCTTTGAACCAGGTTTCTTGTAGGCATATAGCGTGGGGGGATATTGTTTTTTCATCTAGAAAGGCTCTAAGTTGATGTAAATTGACAGCGCTACGGGAGTTCCACTGCAGAACGTCAAGTCGGGAGGCTGGTGGAGGGGGTGGTTTTGCAGTGGAGTCCGCCATTATATATCCTTATAGTGTCGGGTGGGTGGGGTCGGAATGTCTATGGGCTTGGGGTCGGGTTTGTTGGGTTGGGTGTTGAGGTATCCATGGGAGTTGGGTTGTCTGCTCTTAGTGCTGCTATACGCCTGTTGGTGGCATTTGTATGGCAGTGCGTTTTTTGTCTAGCCGGGGTGTCTGTTATGTTTGTACTCAGGTGTGGGTTTATGTGGGTGTGGGTTCTGACGATATTTCCCACTGCTTTCGCTTTGTCTTTTGGGGCTAGGGTCAATTTATCCAATTTCATCACCTCAACGAGGATGGTGATGAGTTGTTCTGTTGTAACATACGTTTGGTTATGGCTGGGTGTATGGCTAGGGTTAGGATTAGGGTTAGGTATGGGATAGTTTGGTACTGATGGGCTGGCTATGGGCCGTGTCTGCATCTGGGTTATAGTGGGAGGTGTTTGGGTGGGGTTATGAGTGGGGGCATCGTCTAATGGGTGTGCAACATGAACGACGGACTCCTGTATACGCCTAATGTTCCATTCCTCCCTGGTTATTCTGTTAAGGGTATCTACCTTCCTTTTGTATGTGAGGAAGGTAGGGCACTGGGGGTGAGCTGCACCGTGTGGCCCCCCGCAGTTTGGGCATTTCCTGTATCTATAGTTGACTTGGCATTGGTGATGGGAGTGCCACATGCTACAGTGGGGGCAGACTTTTATTTTGTTTGGGCACTTCCCCGCGGAATGACCATGAGACTGGCAGGAGTTGCACCGTATGTACGGTACCCTGCACGGTTGGATTAAGTAGGTCCTATCAGCTGTTTTAATAATGCTGGGCGCGACCTTTTCTTGAAAGGTCACTTTCACTACCCTGGTTGGTTTTTTATTTCTTGTGAGCACACGTTTTGTTTTTATTATGTTGTGCCCACTTGTGTTGAGTTTGACCTTCAGCTCTTGTAGGTCAGTGGCTATGGGGACATTTTCGATGACGCCTGTGCTTTTGAGAATGCCAGTGCCGGTATTGGAGTTTATTGGAGGGTCGGGTCTTTGGGTCTTTGGACCCCTTTTTCTGCCAACTGGGGGGCTGCTTGACAGCTGAGCTTTTGGCTCGAAGGACAGCCTGTGGTTGGCTGTGTAATGTTTTGCTTTATGACTGGCCTGGCTTGTTATTTTGAAGGTGATCCCGGGGTTACCTTCTGGTCCAAGGGTGTATTTGATATTGTCGTATTTAAGAAAGGCTGTGAAGTCCCTGATAGTTTCTTTCCTTTCTGACTTTGAGATGGGTCCCCCGACCTTTGTAATGGTGACGTAGGTGAGGGATGGGGATAGTGGTGGGGATCGGGGTGGGCTTGGGGAGGGTGTAGTGTTTGGGCTTCCATTGGATCCATGGCAGCTCATGTTGTTGACTGCCATATTGACTACATTCTGCACGGAGCGATCAAAGGAATCGTCCCCTTCATTGGGGTTGATGGGGGAGATGCCTACGTTGGCTCGTTTGGGCTGGTCGTCTGGGGAGAGGGGGGATCTGTCGACCTGTTTCCTCTTTTTAAGAGTTAAAGGGGTGGCCGGGTTTTGAATTGAATTGGACTGTAGGCTGACTGTGGGGCTGGTTTTAGGGGTATAAAATTTGGGGGATTTGGCGGTGGTGTGGGTTATGCTAATCCCCCCCATTATGATAGGCCCAGCCGCCGTGACCCCGGTGGGTCTAGTGGCGGTTGCTTTTCTTCTTTGGGGCTTAGGAGTGCTGGAGCTGGTATTTGGGCTTCCTGGACTGGCTGGGCTTGGGGTCTCTTGAGAGGGTGACTGCGCCATAGTCCCTATGGTCTGAGGGCTCTTGCCTTGTGGGTGGGACTGGTGGGATTCTGTCATGACAGGGGAGGTTTGACCGGAAGCGACCTCGGCATAGGTCCGCGGGCTTCTATCCTGGGAGGGAGAGGGGGAAAGTGACCCAGAGGTTTCGGAACCCGACAAGATTGAAGTCCCGGGACTTGAGATGCTGGTATTGGGAGTTTCCACCATGATGGTCAGGTCCCCTTCTCCCCGACCGTATGAGCTGTCCCTAGAGTTTGGGGAGCATGGAGATACAGGTAATGGGGTGTTGATCATGGTATTGATCATGTTCTCCAAGGTTTGGGATGAGTTGCTAATGTTCATACTCATGTTTACCTTTAATAAAATAACTTCCAAAAATGTGATATAGGAGTATAAAAACAAACAGTGTATGATAGTTGGTAAGAATAAGGGCACTAACCTCTATGTTATCTGTAATAAACAAATATAATTATCCAATATCCCAGTATTACAAAGACACAATAGCACAAACACAAATGTTATCTGTAATAAACAATTATAATTATCCAATATTGCAGTGACACAATAGCACAAACACAATTAAAACACAATTAAAATCATCTGTAATCCGCCTGGAAAATCTGCAAGAGAAAGATATTCACTACGCCGTGACCTTCTCTTGTAACCTAGTTTTAAGAGAAAAAGACAGGTTCGTGTTTCACAAATACAAAGAGATTATGAGTACTTGTTATGAAAAACAGATAATGTTTTGTTTCCTCAAACAACTGCCACTAGTTAGAACCGCGTCATAACGGCGCTTCTTAACTGGAATCGTAATTTATATTTTGAGCCTCGTTTTTCCCCCTCGTGTTTTTTTTTTTTTTTTTTCATTCTTTTTTTTTTTTTTTTTTTTTTCAAACCATAGACTATGTATAATTATTAGAATCCTCTCGATAGCCGCTTTTTTGTTTTTGTATGCTTAAATTGTAAATAATATTATTTCATTATATCGAGCCAATCGTTAATCAGGTGAGAAAAAACCGGAGTAGCCATAGAAAAAAAAACAACACCTTATCTTCCAAAGCCGTTCTCCAGGGGTTCAAGCGAATAAACAAATTTTATGTTTATGAGGCCAAAATGCGACAATCTACTATGTGAGTAAAAGTTAGGGTCTTTCCTTCCGTGGATTTAAACGTTGTAAATATGGAGGTTTGATGTGTTATGTGAGATTTTTCAACTGTCACGTACACATACTGAAACCACGGGATATTCTTAACTTTACGGAGAAACACATTCGAGCTGCGCCAAGTAAAAAGGGCTCTGTGAGCAATTGTACCTGGCGAAGACTCAAGTCAGTCCGCCCATACGCACAGTCTTATCAGTCATCGCTTAGCAATAAACGGATCCCTGGTGTTCTAGATTTTCTCTTTGTGTGGACGGGAAAGCAAAACACACTGGAATCTTCGCAGAGTGCACATGCTAAAATGTGTCTCATTTCGTATGTCACGGCTCAGTCATTTAATCTCTTTTACGCCGTGAATTACACTTATCGCTATTATACCGTGTTTATCACAACATGTGTGATTATTCAGCTTTCTTTAAAAAAAACAAAAAAACATTAGAGATTTAAATATATGCAAAGCAAACAGTGTAGAACCAGAACCAGCTCAGATAACGCAGTGCAATGCTTATGTACCATAATGCTTCCGGACAAATCCTATCTAAATTTAACCCATTTAGCACCAGAAACCCCAAAACGGGTACCCTGGCAAACAGTGCAGGCCCAGATCAGACGCGGCAAAACGCGGGAATATCAGCGTAGATTTTATTCATTGCAAGCTTTACATTACACCCCGTCCTTTAACCCATGTATCACAATTAAGAAGGTTGCGAATGGTCCATTTCCTATATTAGGGGTGCCAAGATTGTCCTTTAAGCGCTAAGTTTCACAAAAAAATGTATGTATATTTTCAGCAAACAGTGTAGACCCTGATTAGACGCCACTTTCTGTGGCGTCTAATCTGGATCTATAGTGTTTGCCAATGTCCAAAAAAGAGGACCGCTAGGCATATATGGGTTAAGTCTTCTCTATATGTTTTATTCATACCGGACTTATACGGACATGACTGCTATCTGTGCTGATAATCAAAGGAACTAACGCGTACAACACAGAAAATAAAGGGTTATCTCCCCAAGGCCTCATGGTTACCTAGGTGACATCCGAACGATTTTGCGGCATCAGTATGAAGTCTGAGGACCGCTTTATATGTATTTTATAGGTCACTGTTCTAATACATGAAAGTAGAGATAGTGTTGTAATGTAACTCCCCCCCCCCCCCCCACCCCGATCCCCCCCCTCGGACTTCGGTGCTTGAAGAAATAGATAGGCTGCATGGTGCTTCCACGCAGAGCTGAATCCGACCGTCACACGAGTACGGGTAAACCGCTTAGAGGATCTAAGCCTGCCCAGGAAAAGCGGTGCGAGTCGACCAAAAAAAAAAAAAAAAAAAAAAAAAGAGACTGAATAAAGAATAATTTACATAATGGAGTATTAATTACAAATTTCAAATTTATCAGTTATTACATCGAAGGCGTAACATAGCCTTTGTTATTGTTTACCGTAGTGACAACCGCTGCCCGCTGATTGCGAAGGTAAACTGGAAATAGAAAAAAGGGGGTAGTGTATTTCATTTTCAAAAAGGACCAAATTATTTTTATTTTTATTTCACAAAATTTACATGGATGTGTTCACAATAAATTTGCAATTTTACTCCCGCTGGCACAGAAAAGAAAAAACAATTTACAAAAACGTTATGAAAATAAATTCATCAGTTTTTGTCGCTGTATTCGGTAGTTTTACTATATATTCTATACATTTGGAGGGTGCTTCCAAATATACGTAAAAAGGACTAAAAAGTTGTTCATAAAATTGCATTAAAAATATATGTGGATATTCGAAAAAGAATGTAAAATCACGAGCCGCTTGCACAGAAAAGATATTCCTAAAAGTTTTTATTTTATGGGGGAATACTTATCAAGTTCCTATATAAATCTATGTATTAACTTTAACCAACAGCAGTTACCTGGATGTCCGTTAAAGTTCGACATGGTTGAATTTCGGAAGAAGGAGAAGTAAAAATAGAAAAGAAAAAAAATACAGTGTAAAATTTGATGTCATCACAGAAACGACAACCTGGGCAAGCAAAGCTGTTTAACGTTAAAGTTTCGTATTGGACTCCTTCCATTTTCTAACTAGGAGCAACAAAGCAAAAATGAAATTTTCGATATTAATGTGGCTATTTTCTGAAGCTAAATATCTGTGTCATGGATCTATTTGCGCATCGTGAAAAATACAGCTGTGTTTCGTTCTTGTACTTTCACTTTCGATTTAGTTATATTCTGTATACATCACCCCCGCCACTACGCAAAAAAAAAAAGAAAAAAAAAAGAAACCCATATTTATATATATGACGTCATTATTCCTCGTCTGACGTA
The DNA here is from genome assembly GCA_963580285.1 of Lucinisca nassula. Classification (NCBI taxonomy): domain Eukaryota; kingdom Metazoa; phylum Mollusca; class Bivalvia; order Lucinida; family Lucinidae; genus Lucinisca; species Lucinisca nassula. The sequence goes on from CAUZLF010000024.1 coordinate 88,950, forward strand.
TTTGTTTACAAAAATACAGTGTAAAATATGATGCCATAACAGAAAATTCCTTAATGAGCCTGGGCATGGCAAAATCCACAGTACAACAAAAGAGTGCGCATCTGAAACAAATAATCAGACCAGTTTGACCCTGTGCCTAAATCAGGAGGACGCGTGTTCAATAAATGTCAAGATGGGCACTATTCTTTCGTGGATATTGGTAATGAAATCTTTTAAATGGTCATTTTCTGCTTTCCGCTGATTCAAGAAGGACAGTTGTCAGTTTCTGGCGATAGAATTTGCACTGTACTAGTTAACCGCTTACGTATAGGTCTGTCCTGGGAAAATATGTATAGGTAAGCCAACAAGCTCGATATGGCATAAATAGTGTTGACTGGGCAGTGAAACCTTGCAGCAGCTCGTGCTAGGGTAGTTACTCTTACACGTGTACATAATAAACGTACCCCGGCCCATGTTAGGTCTGGGTCTAAATGGTTTACACAGGACAAGAAATCAGGTGGGTCACGCCAAGCGAAAGGTATGTTCGAGCCCATACGACCAGCTATACTGTTCCGAGCCTGCGCGTACGCGCAACCTGAACACAGAATTCGCTTTGTGACTTATGTTATGCATTTGGGCATAACGAAAAGAAAATGCGAAAACCCTCGTTGTAATTCACGTACGTTAAAGAAATAAATGACTTTGGGCATAACTTTTGAACCTTTTTGAGACAGAGCCTTCAGATTTGGCATGCAGGGGGTCTCCTACTCATACATAAAAGGCCGTGACCTTCTCTTGTAACCTAGTTTTAAGAGAAAAAGACAGGTTCGTGTTTCACAAATACAAAGAGATTATGAGTACTTGTTATGAAAAACAGATAATGTTTTGTTTCCTCAAACAACTGCCACTAGTTAGAACCGCGTCATAACGGCGCTTCTTAACTGGAATCGTAATTTATATTTTGAGCCTCGTTTTTCCCCCTCGTGTTTTTCTTTTTTTTTTTTTCATTCTTTTTTTTTTTTTTTTTTTTTTTCAAACCATAGACTATGTATAATTATTAGAATCCTCTCGATAGCCGCTTTTTTGTTTTTGTATGCTTAAATTGTAAATAATATTATTTCATTATATCGAGCCAATCGTTAATCAGGTGAGAAAAAACCGGAGTAGCCATAGAAAAAAAAACAACACCTTATCTTCCAAAGCCGTTCTCCAGGGGTTCAAGCGAATAAACAAATTTTATGTTTATGAGGCCAAAATGCGACAATCTACTATGTGAGTAAAAGTTAGGGTCTTTCCTTCCGTGGATTTAAACGTTGTAAATATGGAGGTTTGATGTGTTATGTGAGATTTTTCAACTGTCACGTACACATACTGAAACCACGGGATATTCTTAACTTTACGGAGAAACACATTCGAGCTGCGCCAAGTAAAAAGGGTTCTGTGAGCAATTGTACCTGGCGAAGACTCAAGTCAGTCCGCCCATACGCACAGTCTTATCAGTCATCGCTTAGCAATAAACGGATCCCTGGTGTTCTAGATTTTCTCTTTGTGTGGACGGGAAAGCAAAACACACTGGAATCTTCGCAGAGTGCACATGCTAAAATGTGTCTCATTTCGTATGTCACGGCTCAGTCATTTAATCTCTTTTACGCCGTGAATTACACTTATCGCTATTATACCGTGTTTATCACAACATGTGTGATTATTCAGCTTTCTTTAAAAAAAACAAAAAAACATTAGAGATTTAAATATATGCAAAGCAAACAGTGTAGAACCAGAACCAGCTCAGATAACGCAGTGCAATGCTTATGTACCATAATGCTTCCGGACAAATCCTATCTAAATTTAACCCATTTAGCACCAGAAACCCCAAAACGGGTACCCTGGCAAACAGTGCAGGCCCAGATCAGACGCCGCAAAACGCGGGAATATCAGCGTAGATTTTATTCATTGCAAGCTTTACATTACACCCCGTCCTTTAACCCATGTATCACAATTAAGAAGGTTGCGAATGGTCCATTTCCTATATTAGGGGTGCCAAGATTGTCCTTTAAGCGCTAAGTTTCACAAAAAAATGTATGTATATTTTCAGCAAACAGTGTAGACCCTGATTAGACGCCACTTTCTGTGGCGTCTAATCTGGATCTATAGTGTTTGCCAATGTCCAAAAAAGAGGACCGCTAGGCATATATGGGTTAAGTCTTCTCTATATGTTTTATTCATACCGGACTTATACGGACATGACTGCTATCTGTGCTGATAATCAAAGGAACTAACGCGTACAACACAGAAAATAAAGGGTTATCTCCCCAAGGCCTCATGGTTACCTAGGTGACATCCGAACGATTTTGCGGCATCAGTATGAAGTCTGAGGACCGCTTTATATGTATTTTATAGGTCACTGTTCTAATACATGAAAGTAGAGATAGTGTTGTAATGTAACTCCCCCCCCCCCACCCCGATCCCCCCCCTCGGACTTCGGTGCTTGAAGAAATAGATAGGCTGCATGGTGCTTCCACGCAGAGCTGAATCCGACCGTCACACGAGTACGGGTAAACCGCTTAGAGGATCTAAGCCTGCCCAGGAAAAGCGGTGCGAGTCGACCAAAAAAAAAAAAAAAAAAAAAAAAAGAGACTGAATAAAGAATAATTTACATAATGGAGTATTAATTACAAATTTCAAATTTATCAGTTATTACATCGAAGGCGTAACATAGCCTTTGTTATTGTTTACCGTAGTGACAACCGCTGCCCGCTGATTGCGAAGGTAAACTGGAAATAGAAAAAAGGGGGTAGTGTATTTCATTTTCAAAAAGGACCAAATTATTTTTATTTTTATTTCACAAAATTTACATGGATGTGTTCACAATAAATTTGCAATTTTACTCCCGCTGGCACAGAAAAGAAAAAACAATTTACAAAAACGTTATGAAAATAAATTCATCAGTTTTTGTCGCTGTATTCGGTAGTTTTACTATATATTCTATACATTTGGAGGGTGCTTCCAAATATACGTAAAAAGGACTAAAAAGTTGTTCATAAAATTGCATTAAAAATATATGTGGATATTCGAAAAAGAATGTAAAATCACGAGCCGCTTGCACAGAAAAGATATTCCTAAAAGTTTTTATTTTATGGGGGAATACTTATCAAGTTCCTATATAAATCTATGTATTAACTTTAACCAACAGCAGTTACCTGGATGTCCGTTAAAGTTCGACATGGTTGAATTTCGGAAGAAGGAGAAGTAAAAATAGAAAAGAAAAAAAATACAGTGTAAAATTTGATGTCATCACAGAAACGACAACCTGGGCTAGCAAAGCTGTTTAACGTTAAAGTTTCGTATTGGACTCCTTCCATTTTCTAACTAGGACAAACAAAGCAAAAATGAAATTTTCGATATTAATGTGGCTATTTTCTGAAGCTAAATATCTGTGTCATGGATCTATTTGCGCATCGTGAAAAATACAGCTGTGTTTCGTTCTTGTACTTTCACTTTCGATTTAGTTATATTCTGTATACATCACCCCCGCCACTACGCAAAAAAAAAAAAGAAAAAAAAAAAGAAACCCATATTTATATATATGACGTCATTATTCCTCGTCTGACGTATTTGTTTACAAAAATACAGTGTAAAATATGATGCCATAACAGAAAATTCCTTAATGAGCCTGGGCATGGCAAAATCCACAGTACAACAAAAGAGTGCGCATCTGAAACAAATAATCAGACCAGTTTGACCCTATGCCTAAATCAGGAGGACGCGTGTTCAATAAATGTCAAGATGGGCACTATTCTTTCGTGGATATTGGTAATGAAATCTTTTAAATGGTCATTTTCTGCTTTCCGCTGATTCAAGAAGGACAGTTGTCAGTTTCTGGCGATAGAATTTGCACTGTACTAGTTAACCGCTTACGTATAGGTCTGTCCTGGGAAAATATGTATAGGTAAGCCAACAAGCTCGATATGGCATAAATAGTGTTGACTGGGCAGTGAAACCTTGCAGCAGCTCGTGCTAGGGTAGTTACTCTTACACGTGTACATAATAAACGTACCCCGGCCCATGTTAGGTCTGGGTCTAAATGGTTTACACAGGACAAGAAATCAGGTGGGTCACGCCAAGCGAAAGGTATGTTCGAGCCCATACGACCAGCTATACTGTTCCGAGCCTGCGCGTACGCGCAACCTGAACACAGAATTCGCTTTGTGACTTATGTTATGCATTTGGACATAACGAAAAGAAAATGCGAAAGCCCTCGTTGTAATTCACGTACGTTAAAGACATAAATGACTTTGGGCATAACTTTTGAACCTTTTTGAGACAGAGCCTTCAGATTTGGCATGCAGGGGGTCTCCTACTCATACATAAAAGGCCTTGACCTTCACTTGTAACCTGGTTTTAAGAGAAAAAGACAGGTTCGTGTTTCACAAATACAAAGAGATTATGAGTACTTGTTATGAAAAACAGATAATGTTTTGTTTCCTCAAACAACTGCCACTAGTTAGAACCGCGTCATAACGGCGCTTCTTAACTGGAATCGTAATTTATATTTTGAGCCTCGTTTTTCCCCCTCGTGTTTTTTTTTTTTTTCATTCTTTTTTTTTTTTTTTTTTTTTTCAAACCATAGACTATGTATAATTATTAGAATCCTCTCGATAGCCGCTTTTTTGTTTTTGTATGCTTAAATTGTAAATAATATTATTTCATTATATCGAGCCAATCGTTAATCAGGTGAGAAAAAACCGGAGTAGCCATAGAAAAAAAACAACACCTTATCTTCCAAAGCCGTTCTCCAGGGGTTCAAGCGAATAAACAAATTTTATGTTTATGAGGCCAAAATGCGACAATCTACTATGTGAGTAAAAGTTAGGGTCTTTCCTTCCGTGGATTTAAACGTTGTAAATATGGAGGTTTGATGTGTTATGTGAGATTTTTCAACTGTCACGTACACATACTGAAACCACGGGATATTCTTAACTTTACGGAGAAACACATTCGAGCTGCGCCAAGTAAAAAGGGTTCTGTGAGCAATTGTACCTGGCGAAGACTCAAGTCAGTCCGCCCATACGCACAGTCTTATCAGTCATCGCTTAGCAATAAACGGATCCCTGGTGTTCTAGATTTTCTCTTTGTGTGGACGGGAAAGCAAAACACACTGGAATCTTCGCAGAGTGCACATGCTAAAATGTGTCTCATTTCGTATGTCACGGCTCAGTCATTTAATCTCTTTTACGCCGTGAATTACACTTATCGCTATTATACCGTGTTTATCACAACATGTGTGATTATTCAGCTTTCTTTAAAAAAAAACAAAAAAACATTAGAGATTTAAATATATGCAAAGCAAACAGTGTAGAACCAGAACCAGCTCAGATAACGCAGTGCAATGCTTATGTACCATAATGCTTCCGGACAAATCCTATCTAAATTTAACCCATTTAGCACCAGAAACCCCAAAACGGGTACCCTGGCAAACAGTGCAGGCCCAGATCAGACGCCGCAAAACGCGGGAATATCAGCGTAGATTTTATTCATTGCAAGCTTTACATTACACCCCGTCCTTTAACCCATGTATCACAATTAAGAAGGTTGCGAATGGTCCATTTCCTATATTAGGGGTGCCAAGTTTGTCCTTTAAGCGCTAAGTTTCACAAAAAAATGTATGTATATTTTCAGCAAACAGTGTAGACCCTGATTAGACGCCACTTTCTGTGGCGTCTAATCTGGATCTATAGTGTTTGCCAATGTCCAAAAAAGGGGACCGCTAGGCATATATGGGTTAAGTCTTCTCTATATGTTTTATTCATACCGGACTTATACGGACATGACTGCTATCTGTGCTGATAATCAAAGGAACTAACGCGTACAACACAGAAAATAAAGGGTTATCTCCCCAAGGCCTCATGGTTACCTAGGTGACATCCGAACGATTTTGCGGCATCAGTATGAAGTCTGAGGACCGCTTTATATGTATTTTATAGGTCACTGTTCTAATACATGAAAGTAGAGATAGTGTTGTAATGTAACTCCCCCCCCCCACCCCGATCCCCCCCCTCGGACTTCGGTGCTTGAAGAAATAGATAGGCTGCATGGTGCTTCCACGCAGAGCTGAATCCGACCGTCACACGAGTACGGGTAAACCGCTTAGAGGATCTAAGCCTGCCCAGGAAAAGCGGTGCGAGTCGACCAAAAAAAAAAAAAAAAAAAAAAAAAAAGAGACTGAATAAAGAATAATTTACATAATGGAGTATTAATTACAAATTTCAAATTTATCAGTTATTACATCGAAGGCGTAACATAGCCTTTGTTATTGTTTACCGTAGTGACAACCGCTGCCCGCTGATTGCGAAGGTAAACTGGAAATAGAAAAAAGGGGGTAGTGTATTTCATTTTCAAAAAGGACCAAATTATTTTTATTTTTATTTCACAAAATTTACATGGATGTGTTCACAATAAATTTGCAATTTTACTCCCGCTGGCACAGAAAAGAAAAAACAATTTACAAAAACGTTATGAAAATAAATTCATCAGTTTTTGTCGCTGTATTCGGTAGTTTTACTATATATTCTATACATTTGGAGGGTGCTTCCAAATATACGTAAAAAGGACTAAAAAGTTGTTCATAAAATTGCATTAAAAATATATGTGGATATTCGAAAAAGAATGTAAAATCACGAGCCGCTTGCACAGAAAAGATATTCCTAAAAGTTTTTATTTTATGGGGGAATACTTATCAAGTTCCTATATAAATCTATGTATTAACTTTAACCAACAGCAGTTACCTGGATGTCCGTTAAAGTTCGACATGGTTGAATTTCGGAAGAAGGAGAAGTAAAAATAGAAAAGAAAAAAAATACAGTGTAAAATTTGATGTCATCACAGAAACGACAACCTGGGCAAGCAAAGCTGTTTAACGTTAAAGTTTCGTATTGGACTCCTTCCATTTTCTAACTAGGAGCAACAAAGCAAAAATGAAATTTTCGATATTAATGTGGCTATTTTCTGAAGCTAAATATCTGTGTCATGGATCTATTTGCGCATCGTGAAAAATACAGCTGTGTTTCGTTCTTGTACTTTCACTTTCGATTTAGTTATATTCTGTATACATCACCCCCGCCACTACGCAAAAAAAAAAAGAAAAAAAAAAGAAACCCATATTTATATATATGACGTCATTATTCCTCGTCTGACGTATTTGTTTACAAAAATACAGTGTAAAATATGATGCCATAACAGAAAATTCCTTAATGAGCCTGGGCATGGCAAAATCCACAGTACAACAAAAGAGTGCGCATCTGAAACAAATAATCAGACCAGTTTGACCCTGTGCCTAAATCAGGAGGACGCGTGTTCAATAAATGTCAAGATGGGCACTATTCTTTCGTGGATATTGGTAATGAAATCTTTTAAATGGTCATTTTCTGCTTTCCGCTGATTCAAGAAGGACAGTTGTCAGTTTCTGGCGATAGAATTTGCACTGTACTAGTTAACCGCTTACGTATAGGTCTGTCCTGGGAAAATATGTATAGGTAAGCCAACAAGCTCGATATGGCATAAATAGTGTTGACTGGGCAGTGAAACCTTGCAGCAGCTCGTGCTAGGGTAGTTACTCTTACACGTGTACATAATAAACGTACCCCGGCCCATGTTAGGTCTGGGTCTAAATGGTTTACACAGGACAAGAAATCAGGTGGGTCACGCCAAGCGAAAGGTATGTTCGAGCCCATACGACCAGCTATACTGTTCCGAGCCTGCGCGTACGCGCAACCTGAACACAGAATTCGCTTTGTGACTTATGTTATGCATTTGGGCATAACGAAAAGAAAATGCGAAAACCCTCGTTGTAATTCACGTACGTTAAAGAAATAAATGACTTTGGGCATAACTTTTGAACCTTTTTGAGACAGAGCCTTCAGATTTGGCATGCAGGGGGTCTCCTACTCATACATAAAAGGCCGTGACCTTCTCTTGTAACCTAGTTTTAAGAGAAAAAGACAGGTTCGTGTTTCACAAATACAAAGAGATTATGAGTACTTGTTATGAAAAACAGATAATGTTTTGTTTCCTCAAACAACTGCCACTAGTTAGAACCGCGTCATAACGGCGCTTCTTAACTGGAATCGTAATTTATATTTTGAGCCTCGTTTTTCCCCCTCGTGTTTTTTTTTTTTTTTTTTTTCATTCTTTTTTTTTTTTTTTTTTTTTTCAAACCATAGACTATGTATAATTATTAGAATCCTCTCGATAGCCGCTTTTTTGTTTTTGTATGCTTAAATTGTAAATAATATTATTTCATTATATCGAGCCAATCGTTAATCAGGTGAGAAAAAACCGGAGTAGCCATAGAAAAAAAAACAACACCTTATCTTCCAAAGCCGTTCTCCAGGGGTTCAAGCGAATAAACAAATTTTATGTTTATGAGGCCAAAATGCGACAATCTACTATGTGAGTAAAAGTTAGGGTCTTTCCTTCCGTGGATTTAAACGTTGTAAATATGGAGGTTTGATGTGTTATGTGAGATTTTTCAACTGTCACGTACACATACTGAAACCACGGGATATTCTTAACTTTACGGAGAAACACATTCGAGCTGCGCCAAGTAAAAAGGGTTCTGTGAGCAATTGTACCTGGCGAAGACTCAAGTCAGTCCGCCCATACGCACAGTCTTATCAGTCATCGCTTAGCAATAAACGGATCCCTGGTGTTCTAGATTTTCTCTTTGTGTGGACGGGAAAGCAAAACACACTGGAATCTTCGCAGAGTGCACATGCTAAAATGTGTCTCATTTCGTATGTCACGGCTCAGTCATTTAATCTCTTTTACGCCGTGAATTACACTTATCGCTATTATACCGTGTTTATCACAACATGTGTGATTATTCAGCTTTCTTTAAAAAAAACAAAAAAACATTAGAGATTTAAATATATGCAAAGCAAACAGTGTAGAACCAGAACCAGCTCAGATAACGCAGTGCAATGCTTATGTAAAATAATGCTTCCGGACAAATCCTATCTAAATTTAACCCATTTAGCACCAGAAACCCCAAAACGGGTACCCTGGCAAACAGTGCAGGCCCAGATCAGACGCGGCAAAACGCGGGAATATCAGCGTAGATTTTATTCATTGCAAGCTTTACATTACACCCCGTCCTTTAACCCATGTATCACAATTAAGAAGGTTGCGAATGGTCCATTTCCTATATTAGGGGTGCCAAGATTGTCCTTTAAGCGCTAAGTTTCACAAAAAAATGTATGTATATTTTCAGCAAACAGTGTAGACCCTGATTAGACGCCACTTTCTGTGGCGTCTAATCTGGATCTATAGTGTTTGCCAATGTCCAAAAAAGAGGACCGCTAGGCATATATGGGTTAAGTCTTCTCTATATGTTTTATTCATACCGGACTTATACGGACATGACTGCTATCTGTGCTGATAATCAAAGGAACTAACGCGTACAACACAGAAAATAAAGGGTTATCTCCCCAAGGCCTCATGGTTACCTAGGTGACATCCGAACGATTTTGCGGCATCAGTATGAAGTCTGAGGACCGCTTTATATGTATTTTATAGGTCACTGTTCTAATACATGAAAGTAGAGATAGTGTTGTAATGTAACTCCCCCCCCCCCACCCCGATCCCCCCCCTCGGACTTCGGTGCTTGAAGAAATAGATAGGCTGCATGGTGCTTCCACGCAGAGCTGAATCCGACCGTCACACGAGTACGGGTAAACCGCTTAGAGGATCTAAGCCTGCCCAGGAAAAGCGGTGCGAGTCGACCAAAAAAAAAAAAAAAAAAAAAAAAAGAGACTGAATAAAGAATAATTTACATAATGGAGTATTAATTACAAATTTCAAATTTATCAGTTATTACATCGAAGGCGTAACATAGCCTTTGTTATTGTTTACCGTAGTGACAACCGCTGCCCGCTGATTGCGAAGGTAAACTGGAAATAGAAAAAAGGGGGTAGTGTATTTCATTTTCAAAAAGGACCAAATTATTTTTATTTTTATTTCACAAAATTTACATGGATGTGTTCACAATAAATTTGCAATTTTACTCCCGCTGGCACAGAAAAGAAAAAACAATTTACAAAAACGTTATGAAAATAAATTCATCAGTTTTTGTCGCTGTATTCGGTAGTTTTACTATATATTCTATACATTTGGAGGGTGCTTCCAAATATACGTAAAAAGGACTAAAAAGTTGTTCATAAAATTGCATTAAAAATATATGTGGATATTCGAAAAAGAATGTAAAATCACGAGCCGCTTGCACAGAAAAGATATTCCTAAAAGTTTTTATTTTATGGGGGAATACTTATCAAGTTCCTATATAAATCTATGTATTAACTTTAACCAACAGCAGTTACCTGGATGTCCGTTAAAGTTCGACATGGTTGAATTTCGGAAGAAGGAGAAGTAAAAATAGAAAAGAAAAAAAATACAGTGTAAAATTTGATGTCATCACAGAAACGACAACCTGGGCTAGCAAAGCTGTTTAACGTTAAAGTTTCGTATTGGACTCCTTCCATTTTCTAACTAGGAAAAACAAAGCAAAAATGAAATTTTCGATATTAATGTGGCTATTTTCTGAAGCTAAATATCTGTGTCATGGATCTATTTGCGCATCGTGAAAAATACAGCTGTGTTTCGTTCTTGTACTTTCACTTTCGATTTAGTTATATTCTGTATACATCACCCCCGCCACTACGCAAAAAAAAAAAAGAAAAAAAAAAAGAAACCCATATTTATATATATGACGTCATTATTCCTCGTCTGACGTATTTGTTTACAAAAATACAGTGTAAAATATGATGCCATAACAGAAAATTCCTTAATGAGCCTGGGCATGGCAAAATCCACAGTACAACAAAAGAGTGCGCATCTGAAACAAATAATCAGACCAGTTTGACCCTATGCCTAAATCAGGAGGACGCGTGTTCAATAAATGTCAAGATGGGCACTATTCTTTCGTGGATATTGGTAATGAAATCTTTTAAATGGTCATTTTCTGCTTTCCGCTGATTCAAGAAGGACAGTTGTCAGTTTCTGGCGATAGAATTTGCACTGTACTAGTTAACCGCTTACGTATAGGTCTGTCCTGGGAAAATATGTATAGGTAAGCCAACAAGCTCGATATGGCATAAATAGTGTTGACTGGGCAGTGAAACCTTGCAGCAGCTCGTGCTAGGGTAGTTACTCTTACACGTGTACATAATAAACGTACCCCGGCCCATGTTAGGTCTGGGTCTAAATGGTTTACACAGGACAAGAAATCAGGTGGGTCACGCCAAGCGAAAGGTATGTTCGAGCCCATACGACCAGCTATACTGTTCCGAGCCTGCGCGTACGCGCAACCTGAACACAGAATTCGCTTTGTGACTTATGTTATGCATTTGGACATAACGAAAAGAAAATGCGAAAGCCCTCGTTGTAATTCACGTACGTTAAAGACATAAATGACTTTGGGCATAACTTTTGAACCTTTTTGAGACAGAGCCTTCAGATTTGGCATGCAGGGGGTCTCCTACTCATACATAAAAGGCCTTGACCTTCACTTGTAACCTGGTTTTAAGAGAAAAAGACAGGTTCGTGTTTCACAAATACAAAGAGATTATGAGTACTTGTTATGAAAAACAGATAATGTTTTGTTTCCTCAAACAACTGCCACTAGTTAGAACCGCGTCATAACGGCGCTTCTTAACTGGAATCGTAATTTATATTTTGAGCCTCGTTTTTCCCCCTCGTGTTTTTTTTTTTTTTCATTCTTTTTTTTTTTTTTTTTTTTTTCAAACCATAGACTATGTATAATTATTAGAATCCTCTCGATAGCCGCTTTTTTGTTTTTGTATGCTTAAATTGTAAATAATATTATTTCATTATATCGAGCCAATCGTTAATCAGGTGAGAAAAAACCGGAGTAGCCATAGAAAAAAAACAACACCTTATCTTCCAAAGCCGTTCTCCAGGGGTTCAAGCGAATAAACAAATTTTATGTTTATGAGGCCAAAATGCGACAATCTACTATGTGAGTAAAAGTTAGGGTCTTTCCTTCCGTGGATTTAAACGTTGTAAATATGGAGGTTTGATGTGTTATGTGAGATTTTTCAACTGTCACGTACACATACTGAAACCACGGGATATTCTTAACTTTACGGAGAAACACATTCGAGCTGCGCCAAGTAAAAAGGGTTCTGTGAGCAATTGTACCTGGCGAAGACTCAAGTCAGTCCGCCCATACGCACAGTCTTATCAGTCATCGCTTAGCAATAAACGGATCCCTGGTGTTCTAGATTTTCTCTTTGTGTGGACGGGAAAGCAAAACACACTGGAATCTTCGCAGAGTGCACATGCTAAAATGTGTCTCATTTCGTATGTCACGGCTCAGTCATTTAATCTCTTTTACGCCGTGAATTACACTTATCGCTATTATACCGTGTTTATCACAACATGTGTGATTATTCAGCTTTCTTTAAAAAAAACAAAAAAACATTAGAGATTTAAATATATGCAAAGCAAACAGTGTAGAACCAGAACCAGCTCAGATAACGCAGTGCAATGCTTATGTACCATAATGCTTCCGGACAAATCCTATCTAAATTTAACCCATTTAGCACCAGAAACCCCAAAACGGGTACCCTGGCAAACAGTGCAGGCCCAGATCAGACGCCGCAAAACGCGGGAATATCAGCGTAGATTTTATTCATTGCAAGCTTTACATTACACCCCGTCCTTTAACCCATGTATCACAATTAAGAAGGTTGCGAATGGTCCATTTCCTATATTAGGGGTGCCAAGTTTGTCCTTTAAGCGCTAAGTTTCACAAAAAAATGTATGTATATTTTCAGCAAACAGTGTAGACCCTGATTAGACGCCACTTTCTGTGGCGTCTAATCTGGATCTATAGTGTTTGCCAATGTCCAAAAAAGGGGACCGCTAGGCATATATGGGTTAAGTCTTCTCTATATGTTTTATTCATACCGGACTTATACGGACATGACTGCTATCTGTGCTGATAATCAAGGGAACTAACGCGTACAACACAGAAAATAAAGGGTTATCTCCCCAAGGCCTCATGGTTACCTAGGTGACATCCGAACGATTTTGCGGCATCAGTATGAAGCCTGAGGACCGCTTTATATGTATTTTATAGGTCACTGTTCTAATACATGAAAGTAGAGATAGTGTTGTAATGTAACTCCCCCCCCCCCACCCCGATCCCCCCCCCCTCGGACTTCGGTGCTTGAAGAAATAGATAGGCTGCATGGTGCTTCCACGCAGAGCTGAATCCGACCGTCACACGAGTACGGGTAAACCGCTTAGAGGATCTAAGCCTGCCCAGGAAAAGCGGTGCGAGTCGACAAAAAAAAAAAAAAAAAAAAAAAAGAGACTGAATAAAGAATAATTTACATAATGGAATATTAATTACAAATTTCAAATTTATCAGTTATTACATCGAAGGCGTAACATAGCCAATGTTATTGTTTACCGTAGTGACAACCGCTGCCCGCTGATTGCGAAGGTAAACTGGAAATAGAAAAAAGGGGGTAGTGTATTTCATTTTCAAAAAGGACCAAATTATTTTTATTTTTATTTCACAAAATTTACATGGATGTGTTCACAATAAATTTGCAATTTTACTCCCGCTGGCACAGAAAAGAAAAAACAATTTACAAAAACGTTATGAAAATAAATTCATCAGTTTTTGTCGCTGTATTCGGTAGTTTTACTATATATTCTATACATTTAGAGGGTGCTTCCAAATATAAGTAAAAAGGACTAAAAAGTTGTTCATAAAATTGCATTAAAAATATATGTGGATATTCGAAAAAGAATGTAAAATCACGAGCCGCTTGCACAGAAAAGATATTCCTAAAAGTTTTTATTTTATGGGGGAATACTTATCAAGTTCCTATATAAATCTATGTATTAACTTTAACCAACAGCAGTTACCTGGATGTCCGTTAAAGTTCGACATGAATGGAATGAGTATCTTTTTTGTAGATTTTATCGAATCGGATGCTGTTTGCGAGTGATTCGTCGGTGTTTATATATCGATAAAATCCAAAGAAATAACAATTCGTTACTTATAATTCCAACCTTGTCATCGAAATGTTACAAATGGCACCAAGTGGTAAATTTAAAGTAATCTTTCAATACTTACCGTCGGCCACGGCGGTATAAATTATTTGATAAGAAGCTGCCATATTTGAAAGAACCCCAAGCAAATAAAAGTCATGTCTTGAAAGTTAGTTTTTTTGTCTTTTTACATTAACATTTTCAATAGTTTCCCATGTTTTAATCGAATAAAAATCAAAAATGAGTTCCTTTAAGAGCAATGGAAACATTCATAAGAAAGAAGATGGGTCATACTACGTAGTTTCGGCTAATAAAGCCTCATCAGTGACCCTGTAATGATCCGGCAAAGAAAGCCAAAGGAAACATACTGCAATTTTGCGAATTTCGAGTAGGCAGTCGATTCAAAGACTGATATAAATCAAAATGGGGTCCAAATAATAAGAACATGTCTAGAATATGAGTCCAAACCAATAATTATTTCCGATTTCTCAGAATATTCACGCTGATCTCAAAGGACCAAAAGTAAAATATAAACTGCACTATCGAACGCTTTTGAAGTCAATTTATATTAAGTGACGTAACTTACAGGAGTTAGAGTGCTCTTTGACGACACGTTATATTGCAACCTGTCGCTGTGTGATATAGTTCTGAGAATATATCGAAGTATAATTTTTTATTTCAACAAGTCCAATCGCTCGAAATGTACATAATTAGGGGATAACTGTATTGAAAATTGTCATTTGGGGAGGTAAATCGGCTGTTTTACGGTCGGAAAGTTCGTTTTACGGCCACGCGCCAGCGGAGCCGTAAAACGTAATTTGCGACCGTAAAACCGCCGATTTACCTCCCAGAATAACAATTTTCAGTACAGTTATCCTCATTCTAATGTTTTTTCACTTGTTTTGTTTAAAAAAAAATGATCATTTTGCCCAAACCGGCAAGCACAATGAGCTGCGTAAAACCAAATGACAACCACTGAAAAGCGACGTTACATGATGACGTCGGATTTCCGACAGTATATCGTAGAATATACCGTCGCAAATTTTTTATTTTATCCAATCAGACGTCGCGTTACATACGCGAGTGCATTAGAATGATGGATGGTTTTAATTATGTCTCTATTATAGGTGGATGTTAACGCATTTGCCATTTTCGAAAACTCAAACTGGAATTACATAAAACGTTCTTAAAAGGAAATCCCGCAGCCCCCGCCCATAGGGGCTTGAAGAAATATATGGGCTGCATGATGCTTCCACGCAGAGCTGAATCCGACCCGCACACTAGTACTGGTAAACCGCTTAGAGGTTCTTAATATGTTCTATAAAAGGGTTATCCTTTGGAAGCAAGGAATACACCACAGAACTGAAAAATATGGAGTGTATATGTTTTCTGGGCCAGACTAGCTAGTTTCGGCCAATTAGGCCTCATCAGTGACCCTCAGATATTTTCAAAATTCGACAATAGAATCAATGATCCCAAAGGCAAGAAAATATAATCTACACTATGATGTAGGGCAGGGAGACGTTTTACCGCCGCCACACATCCCCACACACCAGCTGTAGTGAAGTTAAATATGTTCTATAAAACGGTTATCCTTTGGAAGCAAGGAATAAACCACAGAACTGAAAAATATGGAGTGTATATGTTTTCTGGACCAGACTTGCTAGTTTCGGCCAATTAGGCCTAATCAGTGACCCTCAGATATTTTCAAAATTCCACAATGGAATCAATGATCCCAAAGGACAAGAAAATATAATCTAAGCCTGTCCAGGAACCGCGTTGCGAGGCGGACCGTCCATGCTAATAAACCCAATTGGTTTCATTGGGCAACAGGGCTTGATATGTCATTTCATCTCAATGTCGGGTAAAAGTCCCACAGAATTGGAAGCAACGTCTCCAAAATGACATTTACAGTGTTGACGGGGACGTTAAACATCAAATCAAACAAAACAAACAAATAAAAGGTAATCCCAGCGAAGCATGCATACTCAAAATAGAACAGATAATTATATAGTGTACAAATAGTTTCAGACTGTTTGTCATCACCAGCGAGACTCAAATATGTTTTAAATTCCATAAATGATATCAAAGGACTATGACTATAATTTAAACTACGAAGAAGACGTATTGCCACTTACTCTGTACATGTAACTTTGTCACTCGGATCAGCCCACCATTTTTCGCCATACCATCCTGGAAACATCCATACAACTTTTGATCCATAAAGCCCAATTTGATAAGCCTATTGAAGTAAAACGAGAAAATAATATTTAAAACAGTTTAATTCTTTCATTAGAATAAGTTATTGACGCCGAGGTCTTTAATATTGTTACATAATGCAAAAAAAAGTATTTAGAATTAAACGGATGACGTTCTACAATCGTTTACTCGCTGTGTAGTGTAATACTAGCTTCTTCATATCTCACAGTTCTTGATTTCTAATTGTCTGTGTGTGTGAGGCGGTTCTAACGAGCACCCACAACCTATTATCTTTGAGCAGAAATAACAAAAATAATATTTGCCCCATTTTTATGTCCCCGGTAGCAATAGCGGGGACATATTGTTGTGCCCTGTCTGTTTGTTGGTTTGTTTGTTTGTTGGTTGGTTTGTACATGGACAACTTTAACGTTAGCCATGCCTTTTAACCGTTGAAGATAGAGCATTCATATTTGGCACGAAGGTTCCTTGTGACAAGCGCTTCACATTTATGCAAAAAACGAACCTGTGAGCTTGACCTTCACCTTTGACCTACTTAAAAGAAAAAATATAACATTGGTCATAACTTTTGAACCGCTTGAGATACAGCCTTAATATTTGGCATGTATGTTCCTTGTGACAAAAGCTTTGCATTCGTGCAGAAATTTTGACCTGTGACCTTGACCCTGGACCTACTTAAAATAAAGAAATAACATTTTGGTCATCAGTTTTTGTCAATTGAGACAGAGCCTTCATATTTTGCATGTACGTTCCTTGTGACAAGTGCTTTACATTCACACCCAAAAATTTGACCTGTGACTTTGACCTTGACCTACATAAAAGAAAAAGTTAACATTTGTAATAACTTTTGCACCGTTTGAGATACAGCCTTCGTATTTGGCATATAGGTTCATTGTTCTATATGAATTTAGTTTGGGTTTCATTACATGATCTTGTTAATAAGATGTTTAGTGTTTGTTGGTGACTTTAAATGGACGTGTTCTTTGATTGTGGCTCTTCCTGCATAACAGTGTTTGTACTTCTTCCGTATTTATGGTGTTGGTATTAAAATGATGATTGGTTCAACAAAATAATTGAAACAAATAACTTACTGCGCAAAGTATTCTTCGTGCGTGATTCTCGTATGAAGCTGAAAGAATTATTCTCGCATCCTTTTTCTGAAAAAAAAAAAAAAAAAAAAAAAAAAACAACAAAACCTCAGTAGCTGTAGTTCTCATACAATCAAAAAGACGTCTCTCTCATCACATGAATGATGGAGATTATAACAAAATAACAATGTAGCCTGGAATAGGCTATAATAATAATAGCCAAATGTTTTCAGAGGAAAACAATGTCCCCTCAACATAAATATAACGATTTTGAAAACTCGGGAGAAAAATATTTTGGTATTAAGGATCCGAATAATGTTTACAATAAATTTACATCCAGAAGTATTCATGCATTTACTGTGTCTTAGTATGTTTTTTTTCCGAATGTTTACAATACTCTACCTCATAATCTTATACAATAAAAAAAAATATGATATAACTGAATGGACATATCATAGAGAAGATGTCCTTTATCTTGCACGTAATGCTTTTTTCGATTTTAAAGAACATAAAATCTATTTGGTTATTCAGACTTATTGTGGGACTTTCGATTGGTTAGAATTGCGCATTCCTTCTTGTATGTGTGTGTGTGTGTGTGTTTGTGTTTGTGTGTGTGAGCGCATTCCTTCTTTTGTGCGTGTGCGTGTGTGTGTGTGTGTGTTTTATTCTGTTATGAAAGAGGCTCCATTATGTTCGTTTCACTTGATATGTAATCTGAAGATATTGAGGCTTTAAGTCTCGACGTGTTCAGAACTTCAGTTAAAAAAAACAATTTATTCTGACACAGAAACTCCGGTTTTGGATTTACATTAATCAGTTTTTGATTTTTGTTTAAGTAAAATGTATGATAAAGGCGATGATTTTGAATTTGAGATCGTTATTTTTCTTTCTTGTATGGTGACGTTCCTCGTCCGGCATCCTACTATATTTGTATATCGAAATAAATTCGAGTTGCAAGGTATCTAGTCATGTGGTTGACTTCAGCACGCCAACACTCGCAACAAATATTAAGTGCTCAACTTCTTAATTAGGGTTATATGTATCATAAATTAGTTCTGAATAGTTAGATCCTTTGGAAGCAAAGAATACACCAAATAAACGAAAATAGCTGACTCGGTTTTATTGAGTCTTTTCATGACCAGCACTGAAATGTGCTACACCGGCCACGTCCCCTAGCACCGGCTTAAGCATAACTCTATATTCAAAATGATTCTAAATGAACTCAATGATCCCAAAGTACCAGAAAATATTATCTGCACTATGATGGGTGTACGGGGAGACTTTTTACGGCCGCCACACGGCACAGCACCAGCTGCAGTTAAGTTAAATACGTTCTGAATAGTTAGATCCTTTGGAAGCAAATAATACAAAAATCCGCAAAGCAGACGTCATTTCGATTTAGCTGCAAAATTCAATGTTGGACTTAAATCTCTTCTACATCAAGTCCTATCGAAACCTGAATTTTATTGTAATTTGGTATACGAATTCAGGATAATATATGCTTGCAATGATTTTAGTACCCAATCTTGTAAAATCATTCTTCGATATAAAACGATTGGGTAACTACACAGATCTTAAACGACAGACTGCATGCATTGTAGTTGACCATATCACGGTTTTGTATTTTGGTCCTTTTTTTAAATTCCAAGCGGCGGGTGCGACTCTGACTCTGTGACGGCTCAAGCCGAAAGACATTTAAACTTTTTTTCAGCTGCGGTTGGTGGCTGACGCACTGTCTCTGGACAAGCGCACCGGAATCGTACTGGTAGTTATCTTTTGTTTCAGCAATTCAGTTATTTCATGCTTTCGAGTCTTCATCGTTGTTTCATCTCTGTATTCGTTTGATTTTCATTTTCTCGGAGAAATTGCACTA
This sequence comes from Lucinisca nassula, assembly GCA_963580285.1. Lineage (NCBI taxonomy): Eukaryota > Metazoa > Mollusca > Bivalvia > Lucinida > Lucinidae > Lucinisca > Lucinisca nassula. The sequence goes on from CAUZLF010000024.1 coordinate 108,186, forward strand.
ATTTGTAAGAATCCTTCACGCGAACGGAACAAATTATTTGCCCAAACCACGACTGAAGCAAGGTAGAGGACTGTGGCTACGTAAAATCGATTTATCCCCCAGCCACTAAATTGTTTTTACTGTTTGTTCCGAGACGGTTATTCTGTTGTGGTTTATTATTGTAAAAGTTTCCTCTTGCATGTTTATATTGCTATCACCTTTCATTTTATTACGGATAGCCGTGTGGCCATTTTGTGGGAAAATAGCTGTCGTTTGGCTTTCCGTTGGTGACGTTTTCATTATGGTATAATTCTTTCATGTCTGTATTTTTTTCCATTTTGGTGTCTTAGATAGAAGGTATGAGGCAATTGTATAGATTACTAGTCATTGCCTCAACTTCGTTTTGGTTACAATAATTTACGGTGTAAAACATTATTATTATTATTATTATTATTATTATTATTTCTGCGGGTGTGGTGTTGGGGATCAAAAACTGACAGTTTGAGGGACTGTGAGAGAGTTTGAGAGAATCATTCTTCGATATAAAAAGATTGGGTACAACATGGATATTATACGACAGACTGCATGCATGGTAGTTAACCCAATCACGGTTGGCAACTTTGCTTCCCTCTTTGATTGCACGCCGGTGGGTCAGGCCTCAGATTCTATGACGGCTCCAACGTAAAGGCTTATCGAGAATTAGAGAGATAATGTTGGTTGGTGCCTGATGCTCTGTCTCTGGTCGGGCTCATCGGAGTCTAACTGTTGGTTTTCTTTTGCTCCAGCATTTTAGTGGTTTCTTGCTGTAGAGTCCTCATTGTTGTCTCACCTCTGTGGTTCTTTGATTTTTGTGTTCACGGAGATGTTGCACTGATGAGTTAGGAGGCCTTCATGCGGACTGAGCAAATTATTTGTCTAAATCGCGACGGAAGTAAGGGCGAGGATTGTAACCACGTAAAATCGATTTAAGCCCCCCAGTGGAAATCTTCCACTGAGCGTTCCAAGGCGGCTCTTCTGTGGCAATTTATTTATGTTGTTGTTTGTTACTTACTGTTTGGATCACTTGTGTCTTTTATTTTTGGATGGCCATGTGGCCATTTTGTGGGAAAGTAACTGTCCTTATGGCCTTCCTTTGTTTAGGTTTCCATTATGGTCTGGTCGCTTAATGTTTGTATTTCTTTCCCTTTGGTGTCTTTTATGGGTGGAGTGAGTTAATTGTATCAATTCCTGATCTTTTTTTTACTTCTACTTTACAAAAAAGTCATGGAAAAAGTGAATATCACCAAATACTATTCCAACCTTAGGTAGGTTGGTGGAATTCGTTTCACTGACCGTTCCAAGGCGGTTCTTCTGTCGCGGTTTATTTTTGTTATGGTTTAGTTTTTAGGGTTTGTATCCCTTATATAATTTTGATCTGGATGGCCAGTGTGCCATTTTGTGGGAAAGAAACTGTCCTTTTGGCTTTCCGCTGTTGATGTTCGATTAGTGTGTGTTGTTTCATGGTTGTGTTTCTTTCCCATTGGTGTCTCTTACGGGAGATGTGGGTTAATTGTATCGATTCCTGATCATTGCCTTCTCTTCAATTGCACCAATGTTGACCAACATTCATCAATTCTTAAATGAGAAGCGGTGCATACAAGCTTTCATTTTGCCCGTAATGGATAGTTTACGGGAGACTGCGACCTTGAATATAGGGCCAATGTCGCCAATATCTATTCAAATGGTTTGTAGACTGAAATTATACATTTTACCAAGTGACCGAATTTCAACAATTCCTTCATGAGATAGGGTGCCGACGAGCCAAAATTGACAGTTTCTGGAGGCTTGTGCCCTAGAAAATAAGGGCAAGTTAAAACAAAATATACTGCATCCTTTCGTAGGGTTCTATGATATATTGTTCCAAGTTAGACAAAGTTTCTAAATTTGTACATTAGATAGGGCACAGACAATAAGTTCTATAAAAGGTGAACTTTGGAAGCAAAGTATACAACCACAGAGCTGAATACTTTGGAGTGTACATGTACTAGTATTTCTGAACCAGACTAGATAGTTTCGGCCAGTTAGGCTTAATATGTGACCTTCGAATATTTTCAAAATTCCAGAATGTAATATTGATCCCAAAGGACAAGAAAATATAAGCTACACTATGGTGAAGGGCAGGGGGACTGATTGTTTTGGGGCATGTGCCATTGAAACTAAGGTCAAGTTAACATGCGAGCACAAATACAATACATTGCTCATATTTTCATAAATGTTGTCGGAGCTTTTCTTCGACGATATACCTTTCTTTCTACAATTAAAGGTCAAAACAGAAGTGAAGGCAATGAACAGTAATCGATACAATTAACCCACACCTCCAATCCGAGGAAGACCTCATAACTCATCAGTGCAACATATTCGAGAACACTAAAATCAAACAACCACAGAGATGAAACAATGGTGAGGAAACCACTGAAATGCTGGAGCATAAGAAAACCAACAGTTAGACTCCGTTGGGCCCGACCAGAGACAGATCATCTGGCACCGATCAACATTGCATAAAAATATTTTTTATTCTCAGTAAGCCATTACGCTGGAACCGTCATAGAATCCTAGGCCTGACCCACCGGCGTGCGATTAGATGGAAGCAAAGTTGTCAACCGTGATTCGGTTACCTACCATGCATGAGTCTGTCGTATAACATTTATGAAGTACCCAAATTTTTATATCGAAAAACGATTTTTAGAAATCGGGTGCTGAAGTCATTGTAAGTATATAGTTATCTAACTTTATATACAAAGTCACCATAAAATTCGGATTCCTATAGACCTTGTTGCTGATGAGATTTAAGTCTAACATTGAATTTTGATATTAAATCGGAATGCCATCTATAAAATTTAGAAAAGGCTTTGCGTAGTTTATGATACCGATAAATTGATTAAGATGTTTAACAGTTAACATTTTATTATGAGTGTTGAAGTCAGTTTCATGACTAGACACTCTGGCAAATCGAAATAATTGCGAAAAATAATCGCTATAGGATGCCGCACGAGGAACATCACCATCCAAGAAAGGAAAATTTACAAGCTCAAAATCAAAATCATCGAATTCATTTTGTCGCAATATTTAATCACATGTTTTGATGGTAGTAAAACATGAAGTTAATAATTTGCAAGTTGAGTGGTGGTGCAAGGCTTGAGCTTTTTAGTCGGGGTTGTCGGTGCCATGGGCTGCGCGGGGCCTTTTCGAAATTTTATAGACACCATTCTGGTTTGGTTTCAAAATTTGGTGCTGGACTTGGGTCTCTTCTGCAGCAGGGTCTGTCGGAGCCCGAGATTTGTGGTGACTTGGTGTGTAAATTTAGAAAAAATCATGGCCGCCGTGGCTTCGGCACCCGGTTTCGTAGGGTCATTCTTAGATGTAAAATAGATTGGATACGGCATAGACGTTGTGCGACAGACTGCGTGCGTGGTGGTTGGCCCAGTCGCGGTTTGCGCCTTTGCTTCCTTCTTTGGTTGCGCGCCTGTGGGTCGGGCCTCGGATTCTGTGGCGGTTCCGGCTTGGGGGCTTATGTTGGTTGGTGTCTGGTGCTCTGTCTCTGGTCGGCCCGTTGGGGTTTGGCTGTTCGTTTTCTTTTGTTCCAGCTTTTCTGTTGTTTCTTGCTGTCGGGTTCTCACCGTTGTTTCGTCTCTGTGGTTGTTTGATTTTTGTGTCACGGAGATGTTGCACTGATGTGTTGGGAGGCCTTCTTGCGGGCTGAGCGGATTGTTTGTCTTAATCGCGACGGAAGTAAGGGCGAGGATTGTGGCCGCGTAAAATTGTTTTAAGCCCCCAGTGGAATTCGTTTCCGCTGACCGTTCCAAGGCGGTTCTTCTGTCGCGGTTTATTTTTGTTAAGGCTTGTCTTTCGGTGTTTGTGTCGCTTATATTATTTTATTTTGGATAGCCTTTTGGCCATATTATGGGGAAGGGGCGGGGGCGGGTGGCTGTCCGTTTGGCTTTACGATGTTGGTGTTTCCGTTGGGGTCTGTTGCTTCGTGTTTGTGTTTCTGTCCCTTTGGTGTCTATGATGGGAGCTGTGGGTTAATTGTATCCACTCCTGATCATTGCCTGTACTTCTATTTTGAAGCAATGTACCGTGCTTTGTATTGTCTTTTATGAAGTTTATGTAACCAGTAAAACGTATGAAGCTTGTCCTAGCCTACAGCAAACTTGGTGGCTGAATGACAACGGCTGTCATCACTAAAGCCCTCTCTGCAGCCAAAGGCAGCAGTTCATAGGCTTTAGTACCACCAAGCTCTTGCCGAAGAGTATTAACATAGTGGAGCCGTCATACGACGACGACATCGTTAGCGGCCTTGTCTACTGCAGCCAAAGTAAACTTCTTATGAAATTCTTGAGATATAATTTCTTAACATTCTTAAAATGACGTAAGATGTCTTTGGTTTAGGAGGTAATAAGCTCGGATTATGAGAGTAGAAAGAAATCCGTTTGTTCGCTAGCTCCACTTGCTAGTTTACATTCTTTGAGGGCTTTATGCTCAACATACTCTCGTTTACACCATTATTTTTATAATATGACCATATCTCCTGAGCCTCATACAGGATATGGGTTCTGAGGAGATGGATTATTTTGAAGTAATTGTCTTTTCTATTTTTTTTCATTCTGGTTTCCATAGCAACTAATATTAATTTGTAGTAAGCCTAAAATCATATGGCAGATAGAAAATTACCTAAGATGCAGCTCTTGGAAAGTTGTGTGAAAATGTTTGCAAAGGCTTAATGTCGGTTGGTGCCTGATGCTCTGTCTCTGGTCGGGCTCATCGGAGTCTAACTGTTGGTTTTCTTTTGCTCCAGCATTTCAGTGGTTTCTTGCTGTCGAGTCCTCATTGTTGTCTCACCTCTGTGGTTCTTTGATTTTTGTGTTCACGGAGATGTTGCACTGATGAGTTAGGAGGCCTTCATGCGGACTGAACAAATTATTTGTCTAAATCGCGACAGAAGTAAGGGCGAGGATTGTGGCCACGTAAAATCGATTTAAGCCCCCCAGTGGAAATCTTCCACTGACCGTTCCAAGGCGGCTCTTCTGTGGCGATTTATTTATGTTGTTGTTTGTTACTTACTGTGTGTATCACTTGTGTCTTTTTATTTTTGGATGGCCATATGGCCATTTTGTGGGAAAGTAACTGTCCTTATGGCCTTCCTTTGTTTAGGTTTCCATTATGGTCTGGTCGCTTAATGTTTGTATTTCTTTCCCTTTGGTGTCTTTTATGGGTGGAGTATGTTAATTGTATCAATTCCTGATCTTTGTTTTACTTCTACATGCCATTTTTCAATTTCCCCTATTATACGACGAAACTCGAACTTGCCATAACAACCATACTAATGAGCCGATTTTCATAAAAAAAAACACAAAGTGTCAGTCTACTAGCCCAAGAATGCTCCAGGCGAAATATGGGCTCAGTCTGCAATACGGCTTCAGAAGAGATGTCGTTTGAAATACTTCACACATGACGCACACGACGACGAATAACTGCCTATCCTATAAGCTTCACAGGAGCTTCGAGATATTATTTTACCCAACATATGTGTGAAGTTATATTAAAATCCATCTGCAAATGACGTGGGTTCGAGCCTCGCTCGGGTCACGTGTGAGACGCCAAGTTCTGCAACGGAAGGTCAGGTGGTTTTTCTCCGGGTACTCCGGTTTTCGCCCACCTATGATTAACGATCGGCTCGATATGAGTGGAATAATCTTGAAAGGGCCGTAAAACCCAAACCAAAAAAAAAAAAAAAAAAAAAAAAAAAATCTGCAAATGACGACGCTAGAGCGATGACAAAGTTGTTTTTTCTAAAAATAGCCGCAGTGACCTTGACCTTGAGCCCGGGACCCTGAAAGTTGAACTTGCACGAAATATTATTATGCTCAACATCTGTGTGAAATTATATTAAAATCCATCAATAAATGTAGGCACTAGAGCGAAAACATAGTTTTTTTTCTAAAAATAGCCGCATTGACCTTGACCTTGAGCCCAGGACCCTGAAAGTCGAACATGCTCCAGATATTATCATACCCAACATTTGTGTGATGTTATATTAAAATCCATCGATAAATGTAGGCACCAGAGTGATGAAATTTTTTTCTCAAAATAGCCACAGTGACCTTACACTGCAGCTTTCAACAAAGTACCATTACTCTGTGACAAATCATCTAACCAGATAGCACGGATAATATGCGCATCCCCTATTGCTGCTTAAGATTTCATTGATGTTTCGTTGAATTTCTGCAAGTAGTTGCTGAGAATTCGCGAGGACACGAACAGTACCCTATATATTCATGCAGAATTCATCAAAGGGCCATAACTGTTGAACAAAAATCATCGAACCACACCACGCAGGTGATATGCGCATCCACCTTCGATACTTAATATTCCCATGAAGTTTCATTGAAATCCTACCAGTAGTTTCTGAGAATTCGCGTGGACAAGAGCGGGACGGACGGACGGACGAACCGGTGACTATATGCTCCCCCGAAATTCTTCGGGAAGCATAAAAAATAATGCATACCCCAATAATCCCAGTGTAACTTTTCAAATATGGGGTTTAAGGGCTTTGAAACTATATAGGTGTGTTTGTGTAATTAACGACTCAAACAAATTTAACTTACTTTGAGACTTTGAAGTCTAGTCAAAGGATCATGATCAAATATCTCTTCCGAAATAATCTCGATGTCTGTCCCTTGTACACTGTGCACCAAATTATCTGTTATCTGAAATAAACGGAAGGTATTAAATTACAGTCTTTAGATGTGGTCACATTTGTTACGGCCTTTGCTTCAGTAGCTATCAGGGGGAACTTCTGTTAAGGTATATTATTGTTATTGTTTGGCTTTGCGTGGCTTTGCTACTGGTTTCTGGGTTTTTGCATTACGATAACACATCCGTGCGACATAGTGCATTTTTTTCACATCCCCAAAATGGCTACTTTTCTGATGAAAGTTTGTGGCATTTTTCTTATTTAAACGCATTACATTGGTTGTGAGTGCTCGTCAGAAGAGTACCCACAACCGATATCTTGGAAGAGAAATTAGAAAAAATAATGTTTATCCCCGCAAACCCCAGTTTTGTGTATATATAGTGGGCGGTACGGTGGTGTTCTTTCTATGGGCGTGTTAAGGTGATGATTTGGATTGTCGTTTGCTCGTTTTGTGGGAGAGAACTGTTCTTTTGGATTTCCGCTTTTGACGTTTTTATGTTCTTTACGAAAACACGCCTTTACAAATACATTGCCAGCTTATCGCCGAAACAATTGAAGATTTTAAGATGAATAATTACGATATTTTTCTTATTTCTGCTCAAAATTTAGACTGTGGGTACTCGTTAGAACCGCCTCATCGAGGCGGCTCCAACGAGTACCAACAATCTATATTTTAGAGCAGAAATAAGCAAAATAAGTTTTACCCCTGCAAAGCCCAGTTTTACTAAATAAAAGTTGGGTTCGAGGGGGTCAAAATTATAAAGGCGTGTTTTCGTGATGGTTTTTTGTTGAAGTTGTTTTGTATTTGTGCTTCGTTCCTTTTGTTGTCCTGGATGTGATTGGTGATCTAATTGTAAGGCTTCCTGATCATTACCTTCACTTCCATTTTCTGCCAGAAGCAGCATAGTTAACCTTGCAAAGCAGTTTCTTATTGTACAGAACATGACTGCTCATTACGAAAACACGCCTAAACAAATATATTGTAACCTTTATCACCAAAAAAAAAATGAAAATTTTAAAATGAAAAATTGTGATATTTTTCTTATTTCTGCTCAAAATATAAATTGTGCGATGAGTTGGTTCTAACGTGAACCCACAATCTATATTTTAGAGCAGAAAAAAAAAATAAGGTTTACCCATGTAAACCCCAGTTTTACAGTATGAAAGTGGGTTCAAGGGGGTCAAAGTTATATAGGTGTGTTTTTGTGATTTATTATCCTAGTGTAAGCAATAATCACGCGGATAACGCTTTGCAGTATAATATATTAATTCAGTAAGACACAACAATATATGCATGTATATTCTTACCTTCAACAACGATTACCCTTGCTGCATAACCAATGATAAACTTTTAAAGTCTCCTTTTACATGCTCCAGCTGACCTCAGAAAATCCCATACAAAAATGGCGTCTTGCTATCTACGTCATCAATAATCGCGCACTTCGCCAACAACAGTATTTATGGGCAGCCGAACGTACAATAATAGTTAAAGCATCATTCTATGAAAGATGAGTACCTGTGTCTAGTTTGAAGTAATGCACAATTACCAAAACTTAAAATCTGATAATTAATTTGACTAGAAATGTGACTGAAGTTATAACTGGCAAATAACACTAAAATGAACTTAACATATTTACAGGTTTTCTGTCAGTTATGATAATTATTCTTCAATGGGTGCACAAGGCATGCCATGGCAAGGGCAATAAAATGTATCTTTTGCCCTGAGCCTATTAACACTACAGCAAAATTGCAGATGTGTCCAGTGCAAGCAGTTCTCAAACATGCATTGTCCCCACTTGGTGAAATAAACTGAATTTGATTTGGCTAACTCAGCAGGCTGATACTTTCCACACTGGCAGCATTTATCTTCATCTGCTATATCCTCATCAGAGGAGCTGTAAGGTGATTGTAAACCAGAAAGATGTCCTGCATTATGCTTATGTGTATTAATCCTAGATGGTCCAGGTTCAGCTGCTGAAACTTTAGAATTGGAAGCTTTCGGTTGCTTTGTGGTTCCTGGTTTACCTTTGGAAGCTTTATTATTTAATTTGGATTTCTTGGTACTTGGCTTGTCATCAGATTTCCTCTTAGTCGATACAGCTTCTTTGTGTTCCTGTATTTTCTGAATAACTGCAGTCTCTGTAATAGCTCTTCCCGACACAACAGAACTTAGACACCTCCGTTTCTTTGCTAGTTTCTCACGCTGGCCAATTTTATCCTCTTTACTTTTAAAAAACGTATCTGATAAAATAATCACATCTCCATCCACTGACTTAACCTCTGCCACAATTTCTTCTGTTTGTTTATCCTTGTCATTTTCGTTTGTTATATTGGTTTCACACGCGTCAGTTACATCATTCTGAATCTGCTCTGATTTTTTGAGAACTTCAGCTGGTTTGAACACTGATTTATTCACAACCGTTGGATTGAATTCATAAATCCCTGCCTTCCGAAATGAACTTACAAGATTAGTAGGAGACAGTGCCTTGCTGTATGCCTTGCAGGCCACTCCACAAACAGAATATTTGTCTATACCGGTGCAGGAATGTTCCCTCATATACTTGTGACAGTCTGCATTATAGATATGTTCAAATGGCCCAAAGCATCCAATGTCAAGAGGTTGTAATACATGACTCGTATGTGCAGGTAGAATAAACAAATGAATATTATTATTTCGTGCCCAGTCAATAAGTGGAAGCGAAATGTGTGAACGATGTCCATCATACAAAACCAGTAATGGTTTATCCTCGTTTCTGCCTTGTGCATATTTCGGAAAATGTTTTGTCAAATAGTCCATGAATATTTCCGTATTTGACCAGCCTGTTGGGCTCACAGTTCCATCTGTTCCTGGACTACCGTCAGCAAGCAATTCCTGTCGCATTCTCTGACCAGGGAATATAAAAAAATGGCGGAATCTGCTGACCAAGGGCATTGCCACATCCTATCAGGGTTACAGTTTCTCCTTTACTAGGGGTTACAGCAGGGGGTGGTGCATCATTCGAGTCAATTCCTGCTACTATCTTTGGAGGTGTATAATTCATTTTTAAACCCTTTTCATCTATGTTATAAATTCTTTCAGGAGATTGTTTCAAATCATATTTTGTCAAGATCTTATCCAGTTCCGTAAAATAGGCTGTTACAGCCTCCTCAGATGTGGCCTTTGCTCTAGCAAGTTCCAGTGTCCGTGGTTTTCTAACTTTCAATTCTGGCCACCTCTTCATGAAATTGTGGAACCACATCAAACTGAATGGATGATCCTCGTCCCTCTTCCCCAAAGCAACAGAATATGCACTAGCCATGTCGACCACCTCCGATCTGCTGTACCCATAACCACAAGATGCCATGACTTTTATGTGCTGTACAAGAGAGTTCTCCTCTTCTAAACTCAAAAGTGGTTCTCTGCCGGACTTTGTCACTTCTATCCCAATTTTCCCACTCACTCTGTTTCGTAAAGTAGCCTCTGGTAACCGAAATTTTAGTGCTGCACCCCTGATTGACATGCTGTTATCTGTCACGCAGTAGTAGGCCTTGGTCATGGCTGATGGGGAATATGGTCTATATGACATCCCTTTTCTGGTGTATGGTTCTGGACTTGTACACATGTTCTGAAATACACAAATGGAAGACAAGGTAAGAATGCAGTATTTTTAAACCCATAAATTATTGAAAAGGGAGAGTCCTGTAATAATATTTTATCATAACAAAATTACAGGAATCACACTTTTCATATTTCTAATGAAGAAAATCATGGTGAGCTGTGTTGGTTTTTACATAATTCTGTCTGATCCAACATAGGTACAAGTGAAATAAATTTGTTGCAAACATGAACTTTTTAAAACTAAAATAAAACTTTATGCATTTGTCTTAATTTTATATAATAAATAAGGCATGCATGGCTGCCCATACATTAAGTACGGCCACAAATATCCACGTGACAGTCATGTGATTTTGGAGCCCGGATGACAGTAACTGCAGCAGACACACTGTCAAAAAATGAAGTTGAATGTAAAAAAGTTTATTTGCCTATTTAAGATCTCAGATTTTTGGATATAAGAAAAACATACTAAAATGTAAGTGTATAAACAATTTGTTCAAAAACTTACCGGTACACTCTTGACTTTCCACATGATGAACGTGAGCGAAAGTTGACAGTAGGTAATCCCTAAAACTTGCGTGTGACTTTACCGTTTTATGTGTAAACAGCGCGCGAGGCGGAAAAACAACAGTGCGTGATTATTGTGTAGCGTGAAAAAGGATACTCGGAGGATACTATATTGCTTGAGACACAATCTCGTAAAATTACCGATTCAGTTCGTTTTATTTCCAGGCTGTAATATGTTCTATGTTTTATTTCAACATTTGTAAATAAAAAATGAGTGACATATTTTCCTTAGCTGCTGTAAATGTTGATGCTGTTTTTGCAGCTGTAGGTACAGTACCGTTTAAACAATTCTTTACAACCTTGTTAACTAGGAGTAAACTACAGTCAGACAAGGTGTTAACTTTTAGTTAACTATGGAGTTAACTGGTTTACATCTGTCATTTCGTCCTCCGTCCGTCTTCCGTCCATGATCATTTTCGTCAAAGTTTTCTCAAGAACCATAAAAGCTAGAAACCACAAACTTTGCATACTAAATAATCATGCTACCTTTTATTGTGCAAGAGGCAATGGGTATTATCCGCTTTTTTATCTGTTCTTTCAGTCTTCTTTTTCTCCATATAGGCCAATGTTGAATTGTTCGTCGAAGATTTCTCACCTACTACAATAGCCAGAAGCCTCAAACTTGGTATACTTGGTAAGGCGGTTCTTCTGTCACGGTTAATTTTTGTTATGGTTTGTCTTTGGGTGTTTGTGTCGCTTATATTATTTTATTTTGGATAGCCAATTTGTCATTGTGTGGGAAAGTAACTGTCCTTTTGGCTTTCCGCTATTGATGTTTCCATTAGGGCCTGTTGTTTCATGTTTGTGTTTCTTTCCCTTTGGCGTCTCTGATGACCGCTGTGGGTTAATTGTATCGATTCCTGATCATTGCCCCCACTTCTATTTTGCAAAGATGATGACTTGTATTGTGTAAGAGACAATGAGCTTTTTCGGCTTATATGTTCATCTGTTCTTTCATTGTTCTTTCTCTGTATATAGGTCAATGTTATTTTTTTTGTCAAAAGATTTCTCAGGAACTGTAACAGCTAGAAGCCTCAAACTTGTCAGTGCAATAATGATGACATATCTTGTAAGAGACAATGGACTTTCTCGGTTATTTGTACATTTGTTCATTTATTCTTTTATTTCTCACCATACAGGCCAATGTTAAATATTTCGTCAAAGATCTTTCAGGAAGTACAAAAGCTAGAAGCCTCAAACTTGGCACGCAATACCACAAGGATGACTTATATTGTGTAAGAGACAGTGGGCTTTCTCATTTTATTTTACTTTCATTCTTCGTTCTCTCCATATAGGCCGTGATAATTTTTGTCAAAGATTTCGCAAGAACCATAAAATTTTGAAAGCTTAAAATTGGCATACTAACCAATCAGGTTGACTTTTATCGTGAAAGAGGCAATATGCATTATCCGCTTGTTTGTTTATCTGTTCCTTCTTCTTTCTCTCCATATATGCCAATCTTAATATTTTCTTCAAAGATTTCTCAGGAACTTCAAAACTTGGGAGCCTCGAACTTAGCCGATTATGCAATGATGATGACTTGCATTGTGTAAGAGACAACATGCTATCTCGGCTTATTTGTTCATCTGTTCTTACATTCTTCTTTCTCTCCATATTGGTCAATGTTAATTTTTGTCACAGATTTCTCTGACACTGTAAAAGCTTGCAGTCTCAAACTTGGTATGCAATGGAAACATGATAATTTATATCATGTAATCGACAATGGACATTCTCGGCTTATTTGTTCATTTGTTCTTTCATTCTTATTCCTCACCACGAAAGCCAATGTTAAAATTTTCGTCAACGTTTTTCAGGAGCTACAAAATTTAGAAGCCACAAACTTGGTATGCAATGCCATTATGATGACTTATATAGTGTAATAGACAATGCGCTTATTTTTTCTTTCATTCTTCTTTCTCTCCATATAGCCCAATGTTAATTTTTTCTCAAAGCTTCCCCAGGAATTGTAAAAGCTAGAAGCCTCAGACTTGATGTGCTGATGTGCAAGGCAATAGTGGTGGCTTATATTGTGCATGAGACTGTGAGCTTTCTTACCTTATTTGTTCACTTATTCTTTCGTTCTTCGTGTTTGTCCATAAAGGCCAATTTTAAGTTTTTCGTCAAAAATATCTCAGAAACTGCAAAAAGCTAGAAACCTCAGACTTCGTGTGCAATGCAATAATTATGTCTTATGTTGTATAAGAGATAATGGTCTTTCTCGACTTATTTGTATATTTTGTTGTGTCATTCTTCTTTCTCTCATTATAGATCAATGTTAACTTTTTCGTCAAAGATTTCTCAGGAACGACACAAGCTTGAAGCCTCAAACTTGGTTGCAATGCAATATTGATGGCTTATATTATATAAGAGACAATGGGCTTTCTTGAGAAAAGGATATCCTTTCATTTGTTCTTTCATTCTTCTTTCTCTCCATATAGGCCTATTTGGTTTTTGTCAAAGACCACTCAAGAAATACAAATGCAACAATGATAACATATTGTGGTAGATACGATGGACTTTCTCCTTGTTTTTGTTAAACAAATCTTAAAGCCATCAACTTTGAATACAATGTACCGGTAGTAATGTTTACTAATACCACGGAAGAGTGAGTGGGCTTTCTGACTAGTCATAACGATAACTCACCCGTGCGACATAGATGATAGTGCATTTTTCACACCTCCAAAATGGCTACTTTTCTGATGAAAATCCGTGATATTTTTCTTATTTATACTGCAAACATAGGTGGTGGGTACTCGTTAGAACCGCCTCATTGAGGCGGTTCTAACGAGTACCCACAACCTATATCTTGGAGCAGAAATAAAAAACATAATGTATACCCCCTTAAACCCCAGTTTTCTCTATATAAAGAGGCGTTCAGGGGGGTCTTCATCGCACGGACTTGTTCACGTGATGTGATCAAAAGGTTGTGCCTTTCTGTAAAAATGCGCTGAAGTGGGGCTATAGTCAGATCCTCTGACAGTTCTAGTTAAAACAGTTGAGAATAGTTAACTCCTGGTATACCTGTAGCTAACTTGGGCGTTAAGAACTAGTCTTTTCGCAGTCGACCCCTAGTTAACTTGGTGTAAAGAATGGTGTTAACAGTTCTGAAGTCGAATGTCCGCCTATAAATATTACATTTGAAATCCTGCTCATCCATCAAGAAATGTAACAAAATGCTCTTCGCACCTCACCAGTTATTTAAAATTTATGTAATTATTGTGTTTGCAAACAATAAAGTATCACAGATAAAAACGTGACTGCCCTCTAAATTTCATCACGTGAACAAGTCCGTGATATGAACAGCCCTTAACTCTATTTTATATATGCCAAATTGGGGGTTTACGGGGGTATACTATATTTTTCGTATTTGTGCTCAAGGACATAGGTTGTAGGTACCCGTTAGAACCGCCTCCACGAGGCGGTTCTAACGAGCACCCACACCCTATGTTTGGAGTTAAATAAGAAAAGTATCACGGATTTTGATCAGAAAAGTAGCCGTTTTGGGGATGTGAAAAAAAAGCACGATGCTGCACGGTAAGGTTTTTGTAGGATGAGCCACAATCACAATCAATGTCACAAATACGTCATAACGTTTATGCCATGTCACATCTACGTCGGTGCAACGTCGTGATGATTTGACGTTACCCTAGCGACGTGTGCCTGCTGGGGAGGAGCGTTTTATTGTTTGTTTGTTTGTTTGATTTGAGGTTTAACGTCCCCGTCAACACTGTAAAGGTCATTTTGGAGACGTTGCTTCCAATTTTGCGGGACCTTTAGTCTTTTACCCGACATTGAGATTAAATGACATCTCAAGCCCTGCCGCCCGGCGAAACCAATAGGGTTAATAAGCATGGACGGGTCCGACTCGAACCGCTTTGCCTGGACAGGCTTAGATCCTCTAAGCGGTTTACCAGTACACGTGTGCGGGTCGGATTCAGCTCTGTATGGAAGCATCATGCAGCCCAACTATTTCTTCAAGCCCCGATGAGTGGGGGTCGGAGCGTTTGATTGATTTAATGTTTAACGTCCACGTCAACACTGTTTAGGTCATTTTTGAGACGCTGCTTCCAATTGTGTGGGACTTTTAACCTACACTGATATGAAATGACATCTCAAGCCCTGCCGTCCAATGAAACCATCAGCTTTTATATGCATCGACGGTCCGACTCGCACCACTTTGTCTGGGCAGAAGCGGTTTACTAGTATTCACGTGAGCGGTCTGTTTCAGCTCTGCGTGGAAGAACCATGATGCCCAATCTATTTCTCTAAGACCTGATGGGCGGGGGCGAAAGGCGCGGAGCAAACGAAATATTATGTATAAAGAGCATCCACAGCGGAAAGCAAAGATCCTCAACGGAGTAATTGAATGAGTGAGTGTGTTTCAGTTTTACGTCCCACCAAAGCTAAGGTCATACAGAGACGGGACATCGGTTTAAAGACGCATCCGAAAGTCCGGAGAAGCCCAGGATCGATCCTGCAATCCCTGGTTTGTCAGGCGGGTAGCATTACCACTACATCACAGAGGCTTCTCAACGGAGTAATCAGAATAGTATTAAGGACATAAGAATTAACCATGACGAAAATCGCTACACAAATACATGTACATTGTAAATTTTACCGCTGAAAACTGATCTTTTATTTTTTCTTTCTACTCTAAAATATAGATTTGTGACCACTCGTTAGAACCGTCGAGGCAGTAGATTGTGGGTACTCGTTATAACCGCCTCGATGAGGCGTCCTTAGGAGTATTCACAATCAATATTTCGGAACAGAAAGAAGCAACATAAAATATACCCCTGTGAACCACAGCTTTACTAGATAAAAGTGGGGTATAAAGGGGGCAAGAATTATCGTCACGAAAACACGTCTATATAAATTTGACCCCATTAAACCCCACTTTTATATAGCAAAACTGGGGTTTGCTGGGGTACACATTATTTTTCTTATTTCTGCTCAAAAATAGACAGTGGGTACGCGTTAGAACCGCCTCGATGAGACGTCCTTAGGAGTACTCACAATCAATATTTTGGAACAGAAGGAAGCAAAATAAACTTTACCCCTGTGAACCACAGCTTAACTATATAAAAGTGGGGTATAAAGGGGGCAAGAATTATCGTCACGAAAACACGTCTATATAAATTTGACCCCATTAAACCCCACTTTTATATAGCAAAACTGGGGTTTGCTGGGGTATAAGTTATTTTTCTTATTTCTGCTCAAAAAATAGACAGTGGGTACTCGTTAGAACCGCCTCGACGAGGCGGTTCTAACGAGTATCCACAATCTATGTTTTGAGCAGAAATAAGAAACATATCGAAATTTTCAACTGAAAATTTTCATTTGTTTTGGTGGTAAAATTTACAATGCATTTGTATAGGCGTGTTTTCGTAATGCATAGATGGATAATGCTACATCTTCGAAGAAATATACAATAATGGGCAGTTAAACATCTTCACGGAAAGTCAATAAATTAACTTCAATGAAAAGGACGTCTTATGTACATATTCGCTGAACATTAAACAACATGTATTGAATAATATAAGAATCTGATATTGGGTTCTGTTGTAGATGGCCTTTTCTTGCACACGAGACACGGAAATCCGTGATTTTACCCTGGGATAGAAATGTATGTTCTGACCCTGGTGTTCCAACCCAAAATCGAATATAATCGCGTGTTTGATAAATGCACTGGTTTATTACGACCACTTATGCGCCGTCGTTAAGGTTGACGTCACAGCAACGTCACTAAACATTCCTACAGTGTCAACACAATATGGCGGACGTTGGTAACCGAAGTGACTGCAGCATTAAAAATCCGCTTTAAGAAATGGAAGGTATGCAAGAAAAAGAATCCAATATGAGTGTGAGGAGTGGATTGAAAAATCCGTCCCACGGAATCACTGTCCGGCATCACTCGGCAAGCCTCGTGATGCCGGACAGTATCCCTCGGGACGGATTTTTCCATCCACCCCTATATTAGATTCTTATATTCCACCCCTCGGGCTGAACCTCGGTAGCCGAGGTTAAGCTCAGCACGGTCATCTCTAGGGTTGGAAACGCCCATCTACAACAGAACCCCATATTGGATTCTTTTTCTTGCACAATACCTCCCAAACATTTCCTTTTTATTTTGCAGCAAATAGCAGAACTACAGACAGTATTTCTTTTCTTCTTTTTTAGACTTCATACAAAAGCCCTGTATTCAGTGTCCTTTAGCAATAAATGAGTAAAATAATTATCATTCTTATTGATTTTTTTTTATTTCGTTTTTTTTTTCCGGTTAATTATGACAGCTCGCACAGGTATATTGTTAACAAAATAAAAGTAGTGCGGAAGTAGTTCCGGCATTTGAATAGAATTGAAGCGCAATTATGTTAGTTGCCTGGGTCGGAACACCAAGGTCAGAACATAAATTTCTATCCCAGGGTAAAATCACAGATTTCCTTCTCTGGTGTGCTCAAAAAGAATTCATACTCACGGCAGAAAAATAGTCCAATGCCACGTTTATAGTTGAGATTAGTTTCCAACCAAATTCACGCGTCAAAGCTATTCTTAGTTGATTATATCGGGTATCAGGTGCATTCAGGCGGAAGAATCGGGGAAATCGTTGACGGTTCCCTAACACTGGCGACCCTCCACCATTAGCCAGCTGAAATATGAGATGGGATGTCGAGTAAAGTCTGTCACAGGAGACGAAAAACACTTCAGACCGGCCCGGTCGAGTGACGAGCAAACACTCTAGAGCATCGCAATAAAAACCCGCTTGTACTAGCAGTATATTATGTACCTAAACTTCTTCAGAGAGGGTTTTAACGTTTTATTCATCTTGAAAGCATATATCTTTGAGAAGTAATGAACAAAAGCGGAGGCCAAACAGACATTTAAATCACATGGCAAATAATTATTATGCAAAAAATTTTAACACGTGGACATAACATATGAAAAAAACTGTAAACTATGCAATATTTCGAAGGAATGTGTGGCGACCGTAGTGGCCCTTTGAAAATTTTGGCAGTTTTACACTGTCACCGAAAGGTCTCAAAATATTTGGTGATACAATTATTTATGATGATTAGATGACCTGATTCATTGTTGTATAACTTGAAATGTCAGCAAAATATTTAAAAAAACTATAAGAGCTAGCGCCTTGATATTTGGTGATAAGATTGGTAGTGATAAATATATAACCTGAATAAATATTTAATAAATTGATGACTTATTGAGAAAATTGCGGATAAGATTGGTAGTGGTGAATAGATGAGCTGATTAACCTTTGAATAAATTCTGAAAATACTTCATGTAAATTTTAGCATTTTTTGATTGTCAAGAAAATATCTCAAAAACGATAAGAGTAACAGCATTTTTGTTTGATTATTAGATTGTAAATGGTTGGTAGATGACCTGGATAACGTTTGAATTAATTTAGATAAATACTTGGCAAAAATAAAATTGTTGCACTTTTACCTTGTCAGCAAAAACCATTGGCCCCTTGATATCTGATGGTAGGATCGGTGGTGATGAGTATGTGGCCATATTAAGTTTTGAAGAAATTCTAAAAGATACTTCATGGGCCACCATTACGCAAACACGCCTATACACAAACTTTGCCACCTTTATCGCCGAAAAAATGAAAATTTTATGATGAAAAATTGTGATATTTTTCTTATTTCTGCTCCAAATATAGATTGTGGGCATTCGTTAGAGCCGCCTTATTGAGGCGGTTCTAACGAGTACCCACAATCTATATTTTAGAGCAGAAATAAGAAAAATAAGGTATACCCCCGGAAACCCCAGTTTTACTATATAAAAGTGGGGTTCAAGGGGTCAAAATAATGTAGGCATGTTCTCGTGGTGACGGCCCATTTTGAATTTGGGCATTTTACCGTGTCACAAAATATTTCAAAAACAATTCGAGCTAGGGTTATAATATATTGTGATTAAATTGTTAGTGTTGAGTAGATTACCTGTCATTGATTAACTTTTGAATGAATTTTGAAAAGAAGTTCATGGGTTATGGCCATTTGTAAAATTGGAGAGATTTACCTTTTCAGCAAAATATCTCAAACGCCATTATTCTGTGATAAGATTGGTAATGATAAGTAGTTGACCTGTTTAACTTTTGAAAAAAAAAAAAAAAAAAAAACTAAAAAAAGACATCTTAAGACAGGGTCCTGGCCCGTTAAATTTGTGCATTTGTCTCTGCTACATCACGAAAACAGGTCTATAAAATTGTGATCCTCTTGGACTCATTTTTATACGGTAAAACTGGGGTTAACAGGGGTATTCCTTATTTTTCTTATTTCTGCTCTAAACTATTGATTGTCGGTACTCGTTAGAACCGCCTCATCGAGGCGGTTCTAACGAGTATCAACAATCTACATTTTGAGCAGATATAAAAATGAAATCATAATTTTTCGTCTTAACATTTTCATTTTTTTTTGCGCTAAAGTTTACAATGTATTTGTATAGGCGTGTTTTCGTAATGACTGGAGTCTAACTGTTGGTTTTCTTTTGCCGCTGCATTACCGTTATTTCATACGTTGCTTCATCTCCGGCTGTAATTGTTTGATTTTTATGTTCTCGGAGATGTTCATTAGGAGTGAAGAAGCCTTCATGCGGACTGAAAAAATTATTTGACCAGACCACGGAAGATATAAGGGCGAGGACTGCTACCGAGTAAAATCGATTTAAGCACCCCCAACACAACACACGCATTTCACTAACCGTTCCAAGTAGAAGTAAAACAAAGATCAGGAATCGATACAATTAACTTACTCCGCCCATCAAAGACACCAAAGGGAAAGAAACACAAACATGAAGCGACCAGACCATAATGGAAACCTAAACAAAGGATGGCCATAAGGACAGTACTTCCCCACAAAATGGCCAAATGGCCATCCAAAATAAAAGGACACAAATGATACACACAGTGAGTAGCAACAAACAACAACATAAATAAATCGCCACAGAAGAACCGCCTTGGAACGGTCAGTGGAAAGAATTCCACTGGGCGGCTTAAATCGATTTTACGTGGCCACAATCCTCGCCCTTACTTCCATCGCGATTTAGACAAATAATTTGTTCAGTCCGCATAAAGGCCTCCTAACCCATCAGTGCAACATCTCCGTGAACACAAATAATCAAAGAACCACAGAGGTGAGACAACGGTGAGGACTCGGCAGCAAAAAACCACTGAAATGCTGGAGCAAAAGAAAACCAAGCCGGTTCTTCTGTCGAGGTTTATTTTTGTTATAGTTCGTTTTTAAATGTGTTTATCGCTTATATATTTTTGTTTTGGATAGCCAATTGGCCATTTTGTGGAAAAGTAAGTGACCTTTTGGCTTTCTGCAAGTGATGTTTCAATAGAGGGTCTAGTTATTTCATGTTCGTGTGTCTTTCCTTTTGGTGTCTTTGATGGGAGGTATGGGTTATTTCATGCGGACTGAACTGAATCGCGACGGAAATAAGGACGAGGATGGTGGCCACTTAAAATCCATTAAAGACCCCAAGTTGAATTCGTTTCACTGACCCTTCCAAGGCGGTTCTTCTGTCGCGGTTTATTTCTGTTATGGTTTGTCTTTAATGTGTGTGTGTGTCGCTTATATTTATTTGTTTTGGATAGGCAATTGGCCATTTTGTTCCCTTAGGGTCTAGTTGTTTCATGTTTGTGCTCTTTCCCTTTGAGCTGTGGGTTAATTCTATCGATTCCTGATCATTTCCTTCACTTCTATGTTTTAATTATATCGATTCCTAATCATTGCCTTCACTTCTAAAGGACGCTGTCGCAAAGTATTTTAAAACTATAGGAGATAGAGACTTGATCATTCAGCCCCCAACCTTAAAAAATAGGTTGGGCATATTGGTTTGTCTTTGTTTGCCTTTTGGATCGTCCGTCCGTTCGTCACGCTTTTTGATGCCTGCCATATCCTAAAAAAAATGCATGTTATGGTTTTATATTTCATATAGAAGCTCGTTATGAAAAAAGGGATCGGCGATAATAATTTTCTCGTTTATTGAGTAATGGCCCTTTGAACAATTCGGCTGTTTAATCTTGTAAATATGCTATTAAAAACTGTTAAATAGAAGTGAAGGCAATGATCAGGAATCGATACAATTAACCCACAGCTCCCATCAGTGACACCGATGGGAAAGAAACACAGGCATAAAATAACTAGACCCTAATGGAAACATCAATAGCGGAAAGCCAGAAGGACAGTTACTTTCCTACAAAATGGCCAATTAGCTATCCAAAACAAAATAATATAAGCGATACACACACTCAAAAGACAAACCATAACAAAAATAAATCACGACAGAAGAATCGCCTTGGAATGGTCAGTGAAACGAATTCCACTGGCGTTGTGTGTGGGGGAGGGCTTAAATCGATTTTACGCAGCTGCAATCACCGCCCTTACTTCCGTCGCTATTTAGTCAAATTATTTGTTCATTGCGCATGAAGGCCTCCTTACGCATCAGTGCAACATCTCCGAGAACACAAAAATAAAACAACCGCAGACCGGGATGAAACAACGGTGAGGACTCTTTAACGGTGTTAAAGTTATTGCCTTGAAACTTAACTGGCTGATAGGGAATGATAAGAAGATGACTTTTTTATTTTTTGATTTGGTTTTACGGACCTTTCAAGATTATTTCACTCATATCGAGCCGATCGTTAATCAGAGGTGGGCGAAAACCGGAGTACCGGAGAAAAACTACCTGACCTTCCGTAGCAGAACTTGGCGTCTCACATGTGACCCGAGCCAGCCTCGAACCCACAGCGGTGAGAGACCTAATGATTAAGAGTCAGCGCTCTTATCCACGAGGCCACGGAGGCCCGTCAGGGAAGATGACCTGATTGTCAACTAGAAAGAATACTGAAAATATGGCACTTTAAAAATGTCGGCATTTAGGGGCAAGCATATAGTTGGGGCATATTGTTTTACAAACACAATTTCTGTTAATATAATGAAGCAATGTACAGTAAAACTCCGCCATTAAGACCACCTAAAATTAAGACTAATTCTCCTTTTTAAAATTTAAAGCTTATTTAGAAAGGCGCAATTATTTTTTTCATGTTGTTTTCTGCACACAGTGTCCCATGATCAGAGACCACCTTTTGGACTGTTCAAGGGTGGTCTTAATATTGAGCAGTCCCAATGGTGGTCTTTATATAGGAATTTTACTTACTGTATTATAATGCAAAAAATTCTATTTACATGTGTGATATTCCAAGCTGGGGACGCCTGGGCTGTCGCTTCACCTGCAATTGAACACGCAGGTCCAACTATCATATGTTTTACAGGTGCCGTATATAACAACTCAAACATTGCATTAGTCGCTGTGCCTCCATCACACTGAAAAAGAAGTAAACATAGAGATGGCTGGAAACATGGTTGATTAACTGGCATTCTCTGACCTCAGATTTGGAACACTAGGCATATGCGCACCACCATACCTTTCCGCTTTACGAAAACACGCCTATACGAATACATTGCCACCTTTATCGCCGAAAAAATAAAGATTTTAAGACGAAAAATTACGATATGTTTCTCATTTCTGCTCAAAATTTAAATTAAAATGGCATACTAGACACTGGTGCGCCCCCTAGTTCAATATTCCTCACTTGCATTACGATAACACACCCGTGCGACATAGTACATTTTCCTTAACTCCAAAATGGCTTCTTTTCTGATCAAAACCCATGATATTTTCCTTATTTATACTGCAAACATAGGTTGTGGGTGCTCGTTAGAACCGCCTCATTGAGGCGGTTCTAACGAGTACCCACAACGTATGTCTTGGAGCAGAAATAAGAAAAATAATGTATATACCCGTAAACCCCAGTTTTCTCTATATAGAGTGGGGTTTAGTGGGATATTCATTTCACGGACTTATTCACGTGATGGTCTGGAGCCACTACACTCAACGCAACTTTGCATAAAATATACAATAGTATATAGGCGTGTTTTCGTGATGTTCACCTAGAAACACTATTTATGAAAACTTTCGAAGGGCACACGTTCTTTTTGCTTTCAAAGTCATTTGCATTGCGGTTCTGGAAAAGAAAAGTTTAGAGCGTTTTTACCAAATATTCACTTTATTTGCATTATCTGCTGGTTCCTAGTCTGAAAGTTATCAGTGTTGGAAAAACAGGTAACCAGACCCCCCTGACCTTTGAAGGTCAGGGGGGTCTGGTTACCTGTTTTTCCAATACTGACAATGTGCAAGCTGGGAGCCAGCAAATAATGCAAATATGGTGAATGGGAATGGTCATTTTGTACATGTAACCAGGCCAATTATGTAAATGTTTGTTCCTATGAGACATAGGTGTATAGTTTAAAATATGATTCAAATTGACCCAATGGTGTCAGGTTTCTGAGGAGAAAATGTCTGACAGTGTGTACGAGCGACGTCGACGGACCATGCACGCACAACGGACAATCGGTAAACTATAAGCTCACCTTGTTAGCCTTCGGCTGAGTTTAGCTAAAACATTAGACCCTTATTAAACCCACTGCACATGTGGTCGATAGTTGAATAATAAATCTTCAAACTATGCTTTGAACTTGAAACCCCGGTTTGAAGTTTTAAAACTAGGGTTTAAAAACATCAAAGTACGGTTTCAAAGCAAAACTGCACACTAATTATTTAACTCATTGTATGCGGGAAACACCTAAAGGGGTAACGTGGCTGAACGCGGCGTCTGATCAGGGCCTGCACTATTTGCTCACAGAATTTCCCGTCCAAAGTATAGTAGTCGCCGAAATGATTGACTAGGCGGAGCTATTCGGGTGTTGTCAGTATATGTCCAATTCGCTCAGTCCACCAGAAGATTCGGTAGAGTGCCTTTTGCATGCTTTCTGCAAGCGGACCAACTGGCCTTATACGTCACAGCTTTGTTTGTGTTACTGCTGAGTTCACACAGTCGGGCAACTTGGTTTACCTTTTTGTTAATGGAACTTTCCAAAGGCAGTGGCAAACGATAGCTCCTCCATCACGAAAACACGCCTATATAATTTTGAACCCCTTGAACCCCACTTTTATACAGTAAAACTGGGGTTTCCGGGGGTATACCTTTTTTTCTTATTTCTGCTCTAAAATATAGATTTTGGGTACTCGTTAGAACCGCCTCGATGAGGCGGTTCTAACGAGTGCCCAAAATCTATATTTGGAGCAGAAATAAGAAAAATATCACAATGTTTCATATTAAAATTTTCATTTTTTCGGCGATAAAGGTGGCAATGTATTTGTATAGGCGTGCTTGCGTAATGGCCTAGTTTATCTTATCTGCGACTACTATCGAACAAAAACGAAATAAAATAGGCCTGGCACCCCTCATATGACAAATGGACTTGTCCAAAATATAGCAATGGAGGAGCCCACCAGCATACAATGGGTTAAACTACGGTTTCTACTTTCAAACTGGGGTTTCAATATACATGTATTTAAGAAACCTGTGACTTCGAAACAGTTTAAAAACTTCAAAACCTACTTACAACACAAAATGCCCAATAAACCTTCGAACCTCGGTTTGAAAATTTAAACGCAAGTTAAGACGTCATTTGCACAATTATCATTTCATAATTACTTTTATCACATGACGTCGTTGATAATCAGTGGATAACGTCGTGTAATGAAAATCGTATGACCACACGTGTAATGATTAAGTAACGTGATGACGACGTCAATGTCAACCATGCATATTTTGTAAAAAACATGTCAAATTTAAAGGCGATAAATTCCAATTGGTCATATGATAAACAGAATCTTACACTCGTGGTCATTTTATATGAAATTTATGAAACTTGCCGAAGGCTCGTTTCTATTTCTGTGGCAACCAAGTCCGCAATAAATCTTTAAACCTTAGTTTGTTATTTTTTCAAACTAGGGTTTGAAAATTTTAAAATAGAAGTGGGGGAAACGATCAGGAATCGATACAATTAACCCACACCTCCCATCAGAGACACCAAAGGTAAAGAAGCACAGGCTTAAAACATCAATAGCGGAAAGCCACTCGACATCAAGAAACCACAGAAATGCTGGAATAAAAGAAGACCAACAGTTAGACTCCGATAGGCCCGACCAGAGACAAAGCATCAGGCACCAACCAACATTACATAAAATTAGATACTCTTTAATTCTCAGTAAGCCTTTATGTTGGAACCGTCATAGACTCTGAGGCCTGACCCACCGGCGTGCAATTAAAGAGGGGAGCAAAGTTGTCAACCATGTTTGGGTTTACTACCATGCATGCAGTCTGTCGTATAACATTTATGTTGTACCCTATCTTTTTATATCGGAGAATGACTTTACGAAATTGGGTGCTGATGTCATTGCATTTATATATTTTTCTGAATTTATATACTAAACCATAGTTTCATTTTTTCAAATTAATGTTTGAAGTCGTTTAATATACAAACTTTCCTGAGAGTAAGGTTTCCATCTTTTAATCACGGTTTAACAGTTCATTCGGCGTTGAAACAGGGTTTGAAGTTTTTAAACTATGGACTGAAGTAAAGGTATAAGAAAATAAATTAAAACCCCGGTTTGAAAGATGAAACCGTAGTTTAATCAATTATTGTGCAGTTTGTCTTTGAAGCCATGATTTGAAGTTTTCAAACTGGGGTTTTATTTAAGCTCAAACCGTGATTTGAAGATTAATTGAAACCATTATTGAATTATTTCTTGACATAAATTAACGTCAAACTTTTTTAGGGGAAATGGGCTTGTTTTCGGTGCTGGTATAGGGGGGGGGTAGGGTTAGTTTTACGGCCCTTTCAAGATATGTTCACTTATATCGAGCCGATCGTTAATCAAAGGTGGGCGAAATCCGAAGTTCCCAGAGAAAAATCACCTGACATTCCGATGCAGAACTTGGGGTCTGATATGGGCTTTATAATGTTACATAATTTTTCATTTTCTTGTTAAAGAAGATACATTGTGGGTACTTCTTTTTATGTGGTGTATTTACGGCCTCTTCAAGTTTATTTCACTTATATCGAGACAATCGTTGATCACAGGTGGGCGAAAACCGGAATACCCAGAGAAAAAAACACATGACCTTCCGTTGCAGAACTTTGCGTCTCAAATATGTCCCCAGCGAAGCGCGAACCACAGCGGTGAGAATAGTAATGATCTCACCCATACGGCCACGGATGCCCGTTACTGTGAGCAATGGCAAGCTTAATCTTTGAGGCGACTCCACAGAGCAAAGAGTTTCTATTCGAATGTTACACGACGTTAAAGTGGACAACAGGGACAATACTGCGCCAATACACCATGCGATACTGTCGGGAATGCGATGTCATCGCGTAACATCACTTTTTTTATAGGCTAGCATTACGTTTAACTCAGACAGTACACTATTTTATTAATTGATTATCCTATATTACACAAGGTCAACCAATATTCAAAAATCATAAATCATGTTTTTAATTGTGTCAATTAATAAAATTGTCATTAATCAAGT
Source organism: Lucinisca nassula (assembly GCA_963580285.1). NCBI lineage: Eukaryota > Metazoa > Mollusca > Bivalvia > Lucinida > Lucinidae > Lucinisca > Lucinisca nassula. Next base: position 134,529 of record CAUZLF010000024.1, read on the forward strand.
AATTTCGTATTAGCTCAGTTACAGGTCCAATACGAAATTACTTGATTAATAACATTATATTATCAAGTCAAATGAATACATTTACGTGTATTTTGATAAGCATTGCGAAAACATGCCTATACAAATACACTGTAAATTTTACCGTCTAAAAACAATTTTTTTATATGAAAACTTGTGATAGTTTTCTAATGTTTGCTCGACATATAGTTTGTGGGTACACGTTAGAACCGCCTCATCGAGGCAGTTCTAACGAGTACCTACAATCTATTTTAGAGCAGAAATAAGAAAATAAGGTTTACCCCTGTAAACCCCCGTTTTACCATACAAACGTGGGGTTCAAGGGGATCCGAATTATATAGTCGTGTATTCGTATGGGGCTAACTGAATTCAGGATTGTCATTTTGGGAGAAAAATCGTTGGTTTAACGGTCACATTTTTTTAATGTTAAAAGCCAAACGGCATTCCCAAACTCCCATTTCCGATTTACACCCCCGTCACACCCCCACCCCACCGAATGACAATTTGCATACATATTTCCTCTAAATAGAAAAAAAGGGATAGCATTACAAAAACACGCCTTCTCAAGTACAGTCGAACTTCGTTGGCTCGAACTCGGTTGGCTCGAACACCCTGGATCACTAGAACTCGCGCCCCGGCGAATTGCCTACATTTTTAATGTAAAATTTACACCCTTGGCTCGAACATCGATCGCTCGAACTCTTCATAAGGCCCCTAGAACATTTTTAGTGAAAATGCACATTGATGTCTCGAACAATAACTTCCATGTTAAAGATCTTGATTATTTGATAATTATTGTCATAAGCGCTCGGCGATTATGACAGCCGCACGCTTGGACGCATTTACCTGGAGAAACTTAATTGCCGAACTGTTGTCTTGGCGAAAAGTTTGAAATATGCTAGCAGGTAGCAATTAAAACATCAAAGGTGACATATGGTCACCAATTTGTTTTAACAAGCTTGTTTGTAATGACACTTTGAGCTGAGAAACGTTAATAAACTGCAAAGACGCTTTGCAAAACAATCACTTATAACGGACTTTTTCAGAGAGTAAAAATAGACTTTTTCTAAGAAGCGAATTGAAAGTAGAAAATGAAAACAGAAATTGCAAACATCAATAACGGACTTTTTCAGAAAGTGAAAATAGACTTTTTCTAAGAAGCGAATTGAAAGTAGAAAATGAAAACAGAAATAATTATTGCAAACATCAATAACGGACTTTTTCAGAAATGGAAAATAGACTAGCTAGTCTGGCCCAGAAAACATATACACTTCATATTTTCCAGTTCTGTGGTGTAGTCTTTGCTTCCAAAGGATAACCCTTTCAGAGAACATATTTTTCTAAGAAGTGAATTGAAAACAGGAAATAAAAATAGAAATTGACTTTTGTTTTTAATATTTGTTGTGCTGAATGGACTGTATTTTTTCTCAATAAGAAACGGGCTTTAATCGTACTTCAGTTTATTGTCTTATGCGATAAATACATTGTTTGTTCCACGTTAAAAAAACTACATGGTTGTCATTGTTATAAATCCATGTGGGTTTATAAATAAAAAGTAAAAAAAAAAAAAAAAAAAACTAGAACTGTCAGAGGATCTGACTATAGCCCCGCTATAGCCCTGTCAGAGGAGAAAGACTCATGAATTAAAGGTAAAGACTTGTGAGAGGGTTAAATCCCTAACAAGGTACCTACGCCTTATAGACTTTTCGCGTTATTAGATCTGAAAAACAGTCTAAGTTAAAAAATAGGTTTTGGATAATGAAAAAAGCACATGCACATCTTCAGACCTATATGAAAACACCTGTTAAATTTCAAAAGGATTGACTAGAACTGTAAGAGGAGTTGCGATCACAAGGTAGCAACTCCCTATACATTTTAACATTAGTAGATCTCAAAAATTGTCTAAGTTAAAAAAGGTGAAATAAGTGAAAAAAATTATTTAAGGATAATGAAAAAAGAATATGCACATCTTCAGACCTATATGAAAACACCTGTAAAGTTTCAAAAGGATTGACCTAGAACTGTAAGAGGAGTTGTGGTCACAAGGTAGCTACTCCCTATACATTTTAACATTAGTAGATCTCAAAAATTGTCTAAGTTAAAAAAGGTGAAATAAGTGAAAAAAATTATTTAAGGATGGTGGAAAAATAATATGCACATCTTCAGACCTATATGAAAACACCTGTAAAGTTTCAAAAGGATTGACCAAGAACTGTAAAAGGAGTTGTGGTCACAAGGTAGCTACTTCCTATACATTTTAACATTAGTAGATCTCAAAAATGGTCTAAGTTAAAAAAGGTGAAATAAGTGTAAACAATTATTTAAGGATAATGAAAAAAGAATATGCACATCTTCAGACCTATACGAAAACACCTGTTGAGTTTCAAAAGGATTGACCTAGAACTGTAAGAGGAGTTGCGGTAACAAGGTAGCAACTCCCTATACATTTTAACATTAGAAGATCTCAAAAATTGTCTAAGTTAAAAAAGGTGAAATAAGTCAAAATAATTATTTAAGGATGATGAAAAAAGAATATGCATATCTTCAGACCTATATGAAAACACCTGTAAAGTTTCAAAAGGATTGACCTAGAACTGTAAGAGGAGTTGCGGTAACAAGGTAGCTACTCCCTATACATTTTAACATTTAATTTAGTAGATCTCAAAAATAGTCTAAGTTAAAAAAGGTGAAATAAGTGAAAAAAATTATTTAAGGATAATGAAAAAAAAAATATGCACATCTTCAGACCTATATGAAAACACCTGTAAAGTTTTAAAAGGATTGACCTAGAACTGTAAGAGGAGTTGCGGTAACAAGGCACCCACTATCAAATATTACAGACAGACAGACAGACAGACAGACAGACAGACGGAATTCCGGACAAATTACAGACGGAATTCCGGACAAGCCAAATCCAATATAGCCCCCACTTTTTCAAAGCGGGGCTATAAAAAAAACATTGTTTATTGTTTTTTTTTTTTTTAATTCCTTGTAGAACAGATAGATACTGTCATGTATTGCACATCTAGGCTCTGTCTTTCGTCGTCACTTATCGTCATGTACATGTCTGAGTTGAAAATTCGATGTCTCGAACTACCGATCTCTCGAACTTTTTACACTGGTCCTGGCGAGTTCGAGCCATCGAAGTTTTCAAGTAAATTTGTATTCTGAAAATTATACCGCCGAAAATGAATATTATCAGGGTGAAATAAACAAACAAAAAAGTGCTCAATGTGAGCTTTTGTGATCGGTCTTTGTCCGTCGTCCGTCCGTGTGTGCGTGCGTCCGTCGTCAACTTTTGTTTAAACGACTTCTTCTCCAAAACTGCTGGACAGATTTTAAAATAATTTCACAGGAATGTTCCTTGGGTGACCCTCTACCAAAATTGCTCAAATCGTTCTGCTAGGTGAACAAGATGGCCGCCAGAGCTAAAAAATCTTTAAACGACTTCTCCTCCTTAACCAGTGCATGGACTTTGAAATAATTTCACAGGAAGGTTCCTTTTGTGACTCTCTATCAAAATTGCTAAAACCGTTCCGCTTGAATGAACAAGATGGCCGCCAGAGCTAAAAAAAGAAAAGAAAAACCTTTAAATGACTTCTTTTCCATTACCAGTGAATGGATTTCAAAATAATTCACAGGAATGTTCCTTGGGTGACCCTCTAGCATAATTTCTCAAATTGTTCCGCTCTGGTGAACAAGATGGCCGCCAGGGCTAAAAATAGAAAAAAAAAACCTTTAAACGACTTCTCCTCCTTAACCAGTGCATGGATTTTGAAATAATTTCACAGGAAGGTTACTTGGGTGACTCTCTACCAAAATTTCCCAACCGTTCCGCTCTGATGAACAAAATGGCCACCAGAGCTAAAAATAGAAAACAAATTAAATGACTTCTCCTCCTTAACCAGTGGATGGATTTCAAAATAATTTCACAAGAATGTTTCTTGGGTGACCTTCTACCAAAATTGCTCAAATCGTGCCGCACGGGTGAACAAGATGGCCACCAGAGCTAAAAATAGAAAAACCTTTAAACGACTTCTCCTCCTTAACCAGTGCATGAGTTTTAAAATAATTTCACAGGAAGGTTACTTGGGTGTCTCTCTACCAAAACTGCCCAAACTGTTCCGCTCGGATGAACATTTTGGCCACCAGAGCTAAAAATAGAAAACCTTTAAATGACTTCTCCTCCTTAACCAGTGCATGGAGTTTAAAATAATTTCACAGGAAAGTTCCTTGGGTGACCTTCTACCGAAATTGCTCAAACCGTTCCGCTCGGATGAACAAGATGGCCGCCAGAGCAAAAAAAAAAAAAAAAAACACCTTTGAACGACTTCTTCTCCTTAACCAGGGAATGGATTTCAAAATAATTTCACAGGAATGTTCCTAGGGTTACCCTCTATCAAAATTGATCAAACCGTTAATTATGCTCGGATGAACAACATGGCCACCAGAGCTAAAAATAGAAAAACCTTTAAATGACTTCTTCTCCTTAAACAGTGGATGGGTTTCAAAATAATTTTACAGGAATGTTCCTTGGGTGACCCTCAACAAAAATTGCTCAAAATGTCCCGCTTGGATGAACAAGATGGCCACCAGAGCTAAAAAAAGAAAAATCTTTTAAAGTCAACTCTTCCTTAACTATTGTATGGATTTCGAAATAACTGCACAAGAATGATCCTTGTTGGGCCCTCTACCAATATTACTCAAACTGCTCTGCTCGGATGAACAAGATGGCGACCAGGGCTAAAAATAAAAAAAAAAAAAAAACTTTGAATAACTTCTGCCCTTAAGCAGTGGATAGATTTCGATATAATTTCACAGGAATGTTTCATGGATGACCCTCTAAATAAATTGTTCAAACAATTCTGCTGTGATGAAAAAGGTGGCCGCTTGCGCTAATAATAGAAAAAAACTTTTAAATAACTTCTGCTTAACCAGTGGATGGATTTCGAATTAATTTCATTATGATAACACACCCGTGTGACATAGTGCATTTTTCATATCTCCAAAATATCTCCAAAATGGCAACTCCATTATATTTTTCTTATCAATGCTCAAAACATAGGTTGGTGCTTGTTAGAACAGCCTCATTGAGGCCGTTCTAACGAGTACCCACAACCTATGTCTTGGAGTAGAAACAAGAAAAAATAATGTTTACCTCCATAAGCCCCAGTTTTCTCTATATGGAGTGGGGTTTAGGGGTCTTCATTTCACTGACTTGTTCATATGATGTCACAGAAATGTTCCTTGGATGACCCTCTTCCAAAATTGCTCAACCTGTTGTGCTTGGATGAACAAGATGGCTAATATTAGAAAAAAACTCCTTGTGTCAACCAAAATTGCTCAAACCCTCTACTCTACCATATATTACCTACAATTTCATTTGTACAATATGGATCAGGTGAGCGATCCAGGGCCACCATGGCCCTCTTGTTTCATATTTCTGCTCAAATCATGGATTATTAGAACTCGTTAGAACCGCCTTGGTGATGTGCTTCTAACGAATACCTACAATCTACATAGATTGTGGGATGTAGATTGTGTGAATTCGTTAGAACCGCCTCGGCAAGTCGTTTCTAACGAGTATCTACATCTATGTTTCTACGGGCCTCCGTGGCCTAGTGGATAAGAGCGGCAGACTCTTAATCATTAGGTCTCTTACCGCTGTGGTTCGAGCCTCGCTCGGGTCACATGTGAGACGCCAAGTTCTGCAACGGAAGGTCAGGTGGTTTTTCTCCGGGTACTCCGGTTTTCGCCCACCTCTGATTAACGATCGGCTCGATATGAGTGAAATAATCTTGAAAGGGCCGTAAAACCAAAAAAAAAAAAAAAAATCTATGTTTCTAAGCAGAAATAAGAAGAAAAGGTATAACCCTTGTAAATCCCCGTTCTACTGTATAAATGTAGGGTTTAAGGGGATCAAAATAACATAGGCGTGTTTTCATGATGCTCAGGAAAGCCTTGAACACAGAACACAGCCATGTCGAGAACACGCCTATATAAATGCACTGTAAACTTTACCACCGAAGGAAAAAAACAACAACACATTTTAAGATGAAAAATTGTGATATTTTTCTTATGTCTGCTCAGAATATAGATTATGGGTACCCGTTAGAACCGCCTCATCGAGGCGGTTCTAACGAGTACCCGCAATCTATATATTAGAGCAGAAATAAGAAAAATAAGGTTTATCCCTGTAAACCCCAGTTTTACAATATAAAAGTAGGGTTCAAGGGGGTCAAAATTGTATAGGCGTGTTTTCGTGATACGCATGAAAAGCCCAAGTTAGACACAGAACACAGCCATGTCAAGCCATCGATATGAGAACAAATAAAGACTTAGCGAAAACATCACGTGAACAAGTCCGTGAAATAAAGACACACCCCTAAACCCCACTTTATATAGAGACAACTGGGGTTTATGGGGGTAAACGTCATCATCCTTATTTCTACTCCAAGACATAGGTTGTGGGTACTCGTTAGAACCGCCTCATTGAGGCGGTTCTAACGAGCACCCAAAACCTATGTTTGGCGTATGAATAAGAAAATTATCATACATTTTCATCATAAAATAACCATTTTTGAGGTATGAAAAAATATACTATACCACATGGAGGTGTTATCGTAATGGAAAACATAAACGAAAAATGACAAACAATACATAAAAGGAAACTGACTCAAATCACGGTAACACACCCGTGAGCACAGTGCATTATTTCAGGTTTCCAAACCGTTAATTTTCGGATGAAATGTGTGATATTTTTCTTATTTATACTGCAAACATATGTTTGGGGTGCTCGTTAGAACCGCCCCATTGAGGCGGTGCTAACGAGTACCCACAACCTATGTCTTTGTTTGTTTGTTTGATTTGAGGTTCAACGTCCCCGTCAACACTATAAAGGTCATTTTGGAGACGTTGCTTCCAATTTTGTGGGACTTTTACCCGACATTGAGATGAAATGACATCTCAAGCCCTGTCGCCCAATGAAACCAATAGGGTTTATTAGCATGGACGGTCCGCCTCGCACCGCGGTTCCTGGACAGGCTTAGATCCTCTAAGCGGTTTACCAGTACTAGTGTGCGGGCCGGATTCAGCTCTGCGTGGAAGCATCATGTAGCCCATATATTTCTTCAAGACCTATGTCTTGGAGCAGAAAAAAATAATGTTTAGCCCCGTAAACCCCAGTTCTGTCAATATACACTGGGGTTAAGGGGGTTTTCATTTCACGGACTTGTTCACGTGATAATATGCAACCACAAAGGAACAGCTTTCGAAAGCTACTTTGGCCCGTATCATGTAAAACACAACCAACCCTATCAATGCAAAAAGTAAAGTTTCCTTTTAAATGACTTCTGAAGAACATCTCACCAGAATCTACACTGTTTGTCTTTCAGTTTGTGAATCTGACAAAAATATCTATCAAGCAACATTACGAAAACAAGTCTATATAATAAATACATTGTTAATGTTACCGCCGAAAAAGCGAAACTTTTAAGATAAAAATTGGTGATGTTTTTCTTGTTCTGCTCAATATATAGATTGTGGGTACTCGTTAGAACCGCCTCATCGAGCCGGTTGTAACGAGTACCCACAATCTATATTTAAGTGAAGAAATACGAAAATAAGGTTTTTCCCCTGTAAACCCCAGTTTTACTATATAGGTTGGGTTCAATGGGATCAGAATTATATAGGCGTGTTTTCGTGATTGGATGAAAGTCAGAAATGAGTGTGGCAAGATTAGTTTATTCAGCAGGATAAGGGTAAGAGAGGTAAAAAAAAAAATGTACTGCAAAGAATCATAGAGACGTCATACTCACAGCTGTATCTTTCCAGATAAGGTGGAGCTTGTATCCTGGCAGTAAATCGTCTCGTTCATTCACGTGACGCAACGCCATCTCCATTGCCGGTAAACACGCCCCTCCTCCAGGCCAGTGATCGCCAGTCATGGGGACAAGGCCCATTAAGTACAAGTCTTTCAGTGTTGTTATACTAGTCGGAAACAAAATTAACACGAGGTAAACCGTGATTGTTTCCATTTTCATTTCTCAATTTATTTCTTTGTTAATAATTGAATTTTTAAAACTCTTCGGTTACTTATATTCAGGGTGTCGCATGACAAAACCTTGACGTATGATTATCTGCTAATGCGGATAGAAGAGACAAAATACGTTATGGTTTGCAGTTCATATTAAAAAAGTTCGTGTATTGAAGAACCCTCTAGACCCCACTTTATATACAGAAAAATGGGGAGGGGGTGGGGGTAAAGGGCTATACATTCTTCTTCTTATTTCTTCTCCAAAACATATGTTGTGGGTACTCGTTAGAACCGCCTCAATGAGGCGGTTCTAACGAGCACCTACAACCTATGTTTGCAGTATAAATAAGAACAAATGTCACAAGTTTTCTTCAGAAAAGTAGCCATTTTGGAGATGTGAAAAACTGCACTATGTCGCACGCTTGTGTTATCGTAGAGTGTACTTGCTACTAAATTACCAAACTTTTAAACAGAATGTCAGGTACAGCCATAACACAAGATGATCATTATCTCTAGATAGAACCCATAATGACACTCAATGTTGACTCACTATTTAAAGAACATCGAAAACCTTGTCACGAGAAATATATAACCTTTAAGTCAATGTTGTGTGCATGGTAAAACTGGCACTCACAAGCTTTAACAGCTGATGTAATTATTAATACATCACGAAAACATGCCTATATAATTTTGACCCCCTTTAACCCCACTTTTATATAGTAAAACTGGAGTTTGCAGGGGTATACATTACTTTTCTTATTTCTGCTTTTTGAGCAGAAATTAGAAAAAAATATCACTATTTCTCACCTGAAAATTTTTATTTTTCGGTGGTAAAATTTACAATGTATTTGTATAGGCGTGTTTTCGTAATGTCAAGTTATACCAAGTAGTTTATGTTAAACAATAGGAATTATCCAATTAAGGAAAAAAAATATCAGCTACTCGATGAAGTAAAATGATCGTCTCGTGATTCTTGCGAATGGCATTTATAGGGAGCTTTCTAAGGAAACCAATACAAGCTTTCAAACTGTCCAATCAACTCAAAGACACGATGGATATGTTCTATAGAAAGGTAATCCTTTGGTAATAATGACTGCAGCACATAACTGAAAACTTTGGACCGCACAAGATTGTTTTGGTCCAGGCTGCCTACGAAGGTGTGCGAGCAGTCAAGGATCGAACTTGCCCGTTCTGTATAGCCAATAATATGTAGAAGACTCTAACTAATAGCGCTGACATTACGACAACACACATGTTTGACAATAAACAGTATCTGCATCGCGATGGAATCAAGGGCGAGGATTGCGGCCGCGTAAAACCGATTAACCCTTTCCCACTCAGATACGTGTTTTTACGTGTCTGCACCCCCCCCCCCATTTTTAAGCCCCAGAAGCACCTAAAATCTGCATTTCTACCCCTGGATAGTTATGTTTGCTTTAGGATTTGTTGGGTAAAAAAGTGACCTGTTTTTTCGCGCGCCTCCCCACTAAAAATATTCTGGTGGGGATTGAAGGGGGGCAGCGCCCCCTCACATCCCGAAAAATTTTGGGTGTATGGCCCAACCGGCCGCTAAAATTTATATCTGAGGGTGTCTGGGGTCAAAAATGCCTGAAAATTGATGCTGATAAAAGATGCTGCAAACAGTGAAAATGGCCAGTGTCAAACACCTTAATTGTTGCTTTGACTGCTATGTGAAGATTAAAATGTGGTCAAAAATTCATGTGAAAACACACTTTTGGCCAACTTTGAGATGCCCCCTCTTTACCATGACAACAAAGATCAAGTCATGAAAGGTTGCATTTGAAAGCTACTGCCCAATGAACATTCATACCGAGTTTGGTGTAAAACAGACCATCCATTATGAAACAATGGCTAGTTGAAGTTGCTGTCAGGTGCAACACTGTGAAAATCAGCGAAATTCACAAAATCCCTGAGTGGTAAAGGGTTAATAAGGAAAATCCAAACTGACCAAAATAATGTTTTTTTCAACATTTTATTGCAAGAGACAATATTTCAGATATAATTAATGCATTTTAGACTAAAATTCAGTACGTTCCTAGATTTCAGTTAATGAAGAAAATCCCAACTGACCAAAATAATGTTTTTTCAACATTTTATTGCAAGAGACAATATTTCAGATATAATTAATGCATTTTAGACTAAAATTCAGTACGTTCCCAGATTTCAGTTAACCCTTTCCCACTCAGAAACGTGTTTTTACGTGTCTGCACCCCCCCCGTTTTTAAGCCCCAGAAGCACCTAAAATCTGCATTTCTACCCCTGGATAGTTATGTTTGCTTTAGGATTTGTTGGGCAAAAAAGTGACCTGTTTTTTCGCGCGCCTCCCCACTAAAAATATTCTGGTGGGGATTGAAGGGGGGCAGCGCCCCCCTCACATCCTGAAAAATTTTGGGTGTATGGCCCAACCGGCCGCTAAAATTTATATCTGAGGGTGTCTGGGGTCAAAAATGCCTGAAAATTGATGCTGATAAAAGATGCTGCAAACAGTGAAAATGGCCAGTGTCAAACACCTTAATTGTTGCTTTGACAGCTATGTGAAGATTAAAATGTGGTCAAAAATTCATGTGAAAACACACTTTTGGCCAACTTTGAGATGCCCCCTCTTTACCATGACAACAAAGATCAAGTCATGAAAGGTTGCATTTGAAAGGCTACTGCCAAATGAACATTCATACCGAGTTTGGTGTAAAACAGACCAGCCATTATGAAACAATGGCTAGTTGAAGTTGCTGTCAGGTGCAACACTGTGAAAATCAGCGAAATTCACAAAATCCCTGAGTGGTAAAGCGTTAAACCACACCCCGAAGTAACTGTGCTTTTGACTTTCCGCTTTTGATGTTTCCATTAGAGTCTAGTTATTTTATGTTTGTATTTCTTTCCCTTTGTTATCTCTGTTGAGAGGGATGATTTAATTGTATCGATTTCTGATCATTGCCTTCACTTCTAGTTTTCATAATGTTTAACTTTCTGATGTGCTAGTTAGAACCGTCTCTATGGGGCGTTAATAAGGCGGTCCTAACGAGTCCCACAAAATACGTCTTGAGGCAGAAATAAGAAAATAATCTTTACCGCCCGAGGTTTCTCTACAGCAAGAAGGCAAAGATGGCCCGGGATTGCTCACATGGTTTCGAGATGTCACATGGCTTCTGAAAGACATTCGGATAACTGACAGCCATCTTATTCATTGAAGCATAACTGTTACACTTAGCTAGATGGTCACCAAGACAACATTCTTGCAAAGTTTGAAAGGAACTAGCTTAAGAGTTTAGAAGAGGTTGTCATTGAAAGATTTTTCAATTTGTAGGTCTACCGGCCATTTTCGTCAATGGAACAAAACCATTTGGTGGAAGGCAACCTTTCTGTGAAGTTTGAATGTAACTGAGCAAACTTCATAAAAAGATATTTCTATTTTAAGCTCTGGTAGCCGAGCAACTGTTTAGCTATTTCTGTGGAGGGTGTCACTTATGCAACATTCCTATGAAGCTTGAAAGAAACTGGACCAAAGGTATAGGAGAAGCTATCGTTTAAAAGTGTTTGTTTTGATTTTAGCTATGGTGGCCATCTTATTCATTGGAGCGGAACTATTTAAGCCGTTTTGGTAGAGGGTCACTTAAGCAGCATTCCTTTGAAGTGTAAATGAAACTAGACCAAAAGTATAGGAGGAGTTGTCGTTTAAAGATTTTGTTTATTTTTAGCACTTGAGGACATCTGGTTAAAAAAGCGCCACGAATATAGCTACATGTAGTTTGCTAGAGAGTCACCTGAGCAACATTGCCATGAAGATTGATCAAAATCGGCTCAGTGATGTAGAAGAAAATGTTGAATAAAGATGTTTTAATTGTTAGCTATGGCGGCCACCTTGTTTATCGGAGCGAAAAGATTTAGCCTTTTGTATTTGGTAGAGGGTCACCTAAGCAACATTCTTGCAAAGGTTGAATCAAATCGGCTCAAGGGTTTAGGAGGAGTTGGCATTTAAAGCAAATTGTTGGTGTTTTTTTTCTGTTTTAACCCTTGTGCTGCTGAGCCTGGATATGTCTTATCTTTTAAACAATGAAGATCCAGATCAGACGGCTTCTTCATTGTTTGTCATAGAGGATCTTACATGAGTGTTCATGTTTTATTTAATATATTAAACGAGTTGAGAAAAAGGGATAAAATGAGAGGCTTTGCCGAGCATTTTATCCCTTTTTCTCAACCATTTTAATACATTCAATAATACATGAGCACGAATGTAAGATTCTATTTATCATATGACATTTAAAACGCATTTTATTCACGATTGCTTACAAAAATATCAATATTCCGCCCTTAGAAAACGCGACGTCCTTAAGGACGTCGTACATGTAACGTTACGGGACGTATCTATCTAATTTGCATATTAAATCAACTACTGGAATGTCGAAAATATTACATGACGTTATTACACTCTCAGACGCGACGTCATATGATAAATTCTGTTTATGAATTTGTCACAACAGTTTGCCTCAAGTAATCTGATTGGTTGATAATCAGTAGTGGGTGTGGCATATTTAAATATTCAGCAGGACAAGCTTAAGCTCTGGCGGCCATTCTGCTCACCGAGAGCGAAACCGTTTTAGCTAGTTGGCTAGAGTTTCATTTAAGCAACGTTCCTATGAAGTTTAAATGAAATTTGCCCAATGTTTTTTTTTTTTTTTTTTTTTTTTTTTTTAATTTGAGTTTAACAGCCCAGTCAACTCTGTTTTAGGTCATTTTTGAGCCGGTCAGTTTACCCATCCACACTTTTCCTGGGCAAGCTTATACGTAAGCGGTTAACCAGTACAGTGCACATTCTTTTGCCAGACACTGGCAACTGCCCTTCTTGAATCAGGGGAAGGGAGTGAACGGTCGTAGAAAAGATTTCATGATCAATCTCCACGAAAGAATGTTGCTGACCCCGGCAGGTATCGAACCCGCGTCCTCCTGGTCACCAGCCAGACGCACATCCGACTGAGCTTCCGAGGCCGCTGCCCGATGGTATAGTAGCTGTTTTGTTTATTTCTGTCTATTTTAGCTATGGTGGGTATCTTGTCCATTAGAGCAGAATAATGTTAGCTTATTTGGTAGAGGATCACCTAACCAACATTTCTGTGATGTTTGATTGAAATTGACCCAGGGGTTTAGGAGGAGTTGGAATTTAAAGCAAACAGTTGACGTTTTTTTTTTTATTTTAGCTTTGGTGGCCGACATGCTCATCAGAACAGAACCCTTTTAGCTATTTAGATAGAGGGTCACCAAACAACATTTTAATGGATTTCCCAATGGTAAAGGAGGAATTGGCATTAAAAAGATTTTTCTATGTTTTGCTCCAGTGGCCGACGTGTTCATCAGATCGCAAGCGGTTTAGCTGTTTAAATGTCACCTAGTAAGCTACATTCCTATGACGTTTGATTTGCCCTTATCTTGCTGTTCACGACAACCTCTATCTATGGAAACAGTGTAGATCCAGATCAGATGGCTTCTGAAGAACCCTTATCTTGCTGATCTCGACAACCCCTATCTATGGAAACAGTGTAGATCCGGATCAGATGGCTTCTGAAGAAGTCTTATCTTGCTGTTCACGACAACCCCTATCTATGGAAACAGTGTAGATCCAGATCAGATGGCTTCTGAAGAACCCTTATTTTGCTGTTCTCGACAACCCCTATCCATGGAAACAGTGTAGATCCAGATCAGATGGCTTCTGAAGAAGTCTTATCTTGCTGTTCACGACAACCCCTATCTTTGGAAACAGTGTAGATCCAGATCAGATGGCTTCTGAAGTACCCTTATCTTGCTGTTCACGACAACCCCTATCTTTGGAAACAGTGTAGATCCAGATCAGATGGCTTCTGAAGTACCCTTATCTTGCTGTTCACGACAACCCCTATCTTTGGAAACAGTGTAGATCCAGATCAGATGGCTTCTGAAGTACCCTTATCTTGCTGTTCTCGACAACCCCTATCTTTGGAAACAGTGTAGATCCAGATCAGATGGCTTCTGAAGAAGCCTTATCATGCTGTTCACGACAACCCCTATCTTTGGAAACAGTGTAGATCCAGATCAGATGGCTTCTGAAGAACCCTTATCTTGCTGTTCACGACAACACCTATCTTTGGAAACAGTGTAGATCCAGATCAGATGGCTTCTGAAGAACCCTTATCTTGCTGTTCACGACAACCCCTATCTTTGGAAACAGTGTAGATCCAGATCAGATGGCTTCTGAAGAACCCTTATCTCGCTGTTCACGACAACCCCTATCTTTGGAAACAGTGTAGATCCACATCAGATGGCTTCTGAAGAACCCTTATTTTGCTGTTCACGACAACCCCTATCTTTGGAAACAGTGTAGATCCAGATCAGATGGCTTCTGAAGAAGCCTTATCATGCTGTTCACGACAACCCCTATCTTTGGAAACAGTGTAGATCCAGATCAGATGACTTCTGAAGAAGTCTTATCTTGCTGTTCACGACAACCCCTATCTTTGGAAACAGTGTTGATCCAGATAAGATGACTTCTGAAGAAGCCTTATTATTGCTGTTCACGACAACCCTTATCTTTGGAAACAGTGTAGATCCAGATCAGATGGCTTCTGAAGAAGCCATCTGATCAGGATCTACACTATTTGACATTCGGTTTATGAATTTGTAGGAATAAATTACATGAAGAAATCTGATTGGTTCAAAGTCAGAATGCAACGGAAGGTCAGGTAGTTTTTTTTTTTCGGGTACTCCGGTTTTCACCCACCTCTGATTAACGATCGGCTCGATATGAGTGAAATAATCTTGAAAGGGACGTAAAATAAAAAAAACAAAAAACAAAAACCAAATCAAAGTAAGAAATGGGTGTGGCTTAACTGAATATTCAGCAATAGAAGGGTTAACATTGGCTCAGGGTATAGACAACATTCTACCGAACAGGTAAACACAGCTGTTTCTCATGAATAATTACGTGGGGGTAAACTCCGGTCTACTCCAGATAAAGAATTAGAGTAGAATCTCAGCAGGTGAGTGAGATAAACAGCAACAGCGAGCCGCTATTGCATGGTGGGATGGGCATAACATCAAAACAAGAAAAAAGAATATCTCTGCTTAGAATTCCAAAATATCCTAACAGATTAAAGATATCTAGAGCTTGCATGATTTCACATAAAATGCACGTTCTTCCACATTAGGCTTTCTGTCCAAATGGTTTTGCTGTAATTTTCTTCCACACGTGACGCTTAAACAACATTGCTACACCGTCAATGCAACGTAAGGACATTGCATCGATGCTCATAGGATGTTGCCTTCTCACTGTGTGTGCCTGCTGGGTATCATTCATCATGTCGATGCAACGTTTCTTTACTATTGCATGTGACAGAAAAGAAGTGTATTTATAGGCCTCATAGTTTTCAGGCATTTGCAGGATTTCAGGCTTTTAGAGGTTGATATTTTTTCTTGATTTCAAGATTTTAGATTTTGTTTTTTCCTCCTTTGATTTATCCTGCTGAATTAATTTATTTAACCATGTCCTTTTCTGACTATCAGCCAAAAAATGGCTTGATATTATACAGTCAATCAGTTCACAAACTGCATTACATTGTAGATCCTGATCAGATGGATTCTTCAGAAGCCATCTGCATCACAAACAATGTAGATTCAGAAGCCATCTGATCTGGATCATCACTGTTTGCAAAGGTAATGGTTTTTGTGTTGAGGAGGTTAAAGGTTAAATATGTTCTAGAAAGGGTTATACTTTGGAAACAAGAAATACACCACAGAACTGGAAAATATGAGTGTACGTGTTTTTTGGGACAGACTAGCTAGTTTCGGCCAATTAGGCCTCATCAGTGACCCTCAAATATTTTCAAAATTCCCAAATGAAATCAATGATCCCAAAGGACCAGAAAGTCTGCAAAATCAGGCATTTCAGGCATGGAAGAGCTAGGTCAGTATCAAGCTTTATATAGCACTTAATAGTATGAATAAATTAGCAGAAAGGCAATTTTAAAGCTCAAATATATGTTTTTTTCTAGTTTTGTGAACGGTGAGATATGTGTGGTACAAAACTCTGTTCTTTCCACTCTGTCTCCGACTGGGCAAACCATCAGCAATTAATCATAGTCCTCCTCTTATCGCGGGTCATGTACATGTTGGTCTATGAAATACTCATAGCCTTCCAAAGACTTACAGGCCGGCCCGCTATCTCAGTGGGATGTGCGTCTGACTGGTGAACAGGAGGAAGTGGGTTCGATACCTGCCGGGGTCGGCAACATTCTTTCGTGGATTGATCATGGTCATTCTCTCCCTCCCGCTGATTCAAGAAGGACAGTTGTCAATTTCTAGCAAAAAATGTGCACTGTACTGGCTAACCGCTTAAGTATAAGCCAGTACCAGTCGACTGGTGATCAGGAGGATGCAGGGTCGATACCTGCCAGGGTCGGCAACATTCTTTCGTGGAGATTGATCATGAAATATTTTCTACGGTCATTCTCTCCCTCCCGCTGATTCCAGAAGGACAGTTGTCAGTTTCTAGCGAAAGGATGTGCACTGTACTGTCTAACCGCTTACGCATAAGCCTGCACAGGAAAAGTGTGGATAGGTAAACTGGCCTGCTCAAAAATGACCTAGATAGTATTGACTGGGCCGTTGAACTCCAATACAAATAAATCCAAAGACTTACAAGATTGTGTTTGTTTTGAGGTTTTACATACCCGTCAACAGTATTTAGGTCATTTTGAGACCTAATTAAATCCAGTTGAGATAGAATGAAATCTCAGGTTCCTTTACCCGAGCAAACAAATGTGGTTTATGCAGCGACCGTAAAGTCTCCCTGTCCTTCATCATAGTGTGATGTATATTTTCTTGCCCTTTGGAATCAATGATTCCATTGTTAAATTTTGAAAATATCTGAGGATCACTGATGAGGTCTAACTGATCGAAACTAGCTAGTATGGCCCAGAATTTCTTGTATGTTGTATACTTTTCAGTTCTGTGGTGTGCACTCCTTGCTTCCAAAGGATAACCTTTTTCATAGAAAAACTATACGTGGGGACGGTCCGACTCGCATCACTTGGCCTGGGTACACGGTTTACTAGTACTTGTGTGCTTTCAGTTTCGGCTATGCGTGAAAGCACCATGCAGCCCAATCTATTTCTCTTAGTCCAGATAAGCGGGAGTCCCTAATAAGATTTGAATGTGTGGAAATTTCTACCATTAGCAAAATAGTTATATGTCAGGACAGCTAATGTCTGGCAAAAGTTTCTGATTGCTCAGCCATTGTGTCTTATTTAAATATTCAATGTTAACCCTTTCCTACACTTAACCCATTGTACACTCCTCCATTGCTTTGTGTTGAACAACTTCATTTGTCATTTAAGGGGTGTAAGGCCTATTTTTTCGTTCTTATTCTATTTTTTACCGAAAATTCTGTTTGCAAATAGTGCAGGCCCTGGTCAGACGCCCTGTTCTGCGGCATATGATCTGGGTCTGCATGCAATGGGTCAAGGAACACTGTCAGATAGCTAGGTCTTCATGCAGAATCTGACAGAATTATCTGTTTAGTCATTATGTCATGAGAACCAAAACATCATATAATATGTCAATAATATCTACTGGTAACGATTGAATTTAAACAAAAACCTACAACATCAAAAATGATTGAATTTCATTATATAAAAAAATAACTTTAATCTTAATGCAACCCATTAATTTTAACAGAAAAAGCTGCTGTTTATGTATACTATATAGGCTTATCAGTGCTTTGTTTACATTTACTACCCCCAGCCGATCAGCTGATTGCCAGTGCGAGGCAGCTGTTGTATTAATAGAAGCACAGAATATTGTCTATAGAAAAGGTTGTCATTTAAAGATGTTTCTATTTTTAGCTCAAAATCTAAATTGACGGGTTTATCATAAATTTTGCATGAAAGAAACCCATCAAAGGTCAGGTCACGTGATTGTCATAGATATGCACTTTGATTGTTGCAGCGATAAAATGTGAATTGTCTAAGGAAGAAAGGAATAAAGGACTTTATAATATGGGCCACGTCAAGCGATTTTGGTACTTATCGTCTATGCGAGCAGCGAAGGTTCAGGCGAGCCTGCGCATCCGCGCAGTCTCGCCAGAACCTTCGCTGCTCGCTCATACAAGCAGTGAATCAAGAGGAACCTTCAGACAGAAAGTCATGTCCCTGATCCCTCTGAATGGCTGGGCATGCGCAGTTAAAATTTGTCTTGACGGAATGCTCGAAGTCACAAATTCGCTTGGCGGGGCTCATATGTAGTCAACACTTTTATATCTGCATTATAAATGAACTATAATTATGAGCTTCTGATGACGAGTGACTTTATTGATCAGATGATGGCTAAATGATTAACAAGCGGGAAATGTGAACTAGTGATGTAATGACTCTTATTGTCTGATGTCTGATGCCTCGGCGTAAACGTAATAAATCTTCACCACTGGTACAGTCCTCACCGAAGAAAACTAAGCCTTACACATCACCAAAGCCGGCTCAGTTGAATTTAGAACCAAGAACTCATAACGATTCAGACTCAGAAACCTCACTTAAGACTGTTTGTGAAGTACAGTCAACATTACAGTCTGAATCCAACTGCGAATCTGAGAGCGAACCTGGGTCTCGTTCACCTTCAGCGTCTCCAAGTAATAACCGCGTTGATTCTACTCGACCTGATCCCACAATGCAGTCTCCTAGCTTAACACAGCCTCCATCTCAATCTCTATTGGGGAATCCGAACCGGAATCCGGAAACGGCTTCAAATCCAGATCTAAACGTCAATATGCAAGGAGGTGTTAACGCGCCTCCGCAGTTCATCAACCCTGTGATGTTTCCGGGGTCGGCCGTGAATATGGGAATGATGGGATTGCCTCAGAGTACCATGCCACCAATGCCGGGTCTCTCCGATCAGGACGTCATCAGGATCACTGCACTCATCAAGCAGATGCTGCAACAGGAAATTGATCAGATTGTCAGTATCAAAGTTGAGGCAGCCACTCAAAGTTTAAGAGCTGAAATGACAGGCCTTCAGAATCGGTGTAGGTATCTAGAGGAAGAAGTAAGGCAGTTGACAGTAAAAAATGCAGCAGATGATATAGATCGGGCACACATGGTAGGTAGAAGGTCTGACACTAATAATGATGACGAGGAAGAACAAAGCGAAGGTCTGACACTAATAATGATGACGAGGAAGAACAAAGCGTGGGCCCTACCTCCCGCAAGAGTCGCGAAATCATCGTCAAATTTACAGCTTTGCGCGTTTTAAGCTCCTCAAAGGGCGTGCTAAACTGCGTACAGACAAAGTTAAGAATGTTTTTATAAACGAGGACTTATCCCCTAGTAGAAAAATATGGCCTTCGAGTGCAGAAAACTTCAGCGAAATAAAAAAAACACTAACATTACGAAAACATGGGAGTACGCTGGATATCCACATATTCTTGATGACAGTGGAAATTAACTCCAAATCACATGTATATCGGACCTCGATGCTTACCAAGTGGACGTACCAGAACCCCCACAATCTATGAATGCATAATTACATGTGCATGTAACTCTGCACTACGAAGGCAAGCCTAAACAAATATATTTTTACCACCGAAAAATGAAAAATTTCAGATGAAAAGTTCCGATATTTTTCTTGTTTCTGTCCGGAACATGGATTCTGGATGCTCGTTAGGACTGCCTCTGACGGTTATCCGCGGTCTGTGTTTTTGGGCGAAGATGTGAGGAATAATGTATATCCCTGCAAGCCCCAGTAAAGGTGGGGTTTAAGGAGGTCAAATTTTCATAGGCATGTAACTATCAATCATAAATGCGTTATGATGTTGAAAATACTTTAATGCTGCTCTCATAACTCGGTGTCGATGCAACACCGATTCAACGCTGTTCGATGTTGTTTCGACAGTTGAGTACTTTGAACCTGTTCATGACCCTTACAGTGTTGACGGGCACGTTAAACCTCAAATCAAACAAACAAAATATCGCCATGGCGAAATATTGACATATTTTGTTAATGTAGAGCATTTAATCAAAATACATAACTTGTTAGAGTAACATTTCTGTCTGTTTGTCCTCTCTTGCTGTTTTATTTGGAATCGCATTAAGCACAAAACCTATAGCGTGCACTTAGCTTTGCAACGTCAATTCGACGTCATAGTCTAGCGACTTAACTTTCAGCAGTACTACTGCAGTCATGAGTTGTTATTTGATATGTTTGGATTTCCCACCACACAACTTGATCTATGAATAGATCTTTTAATGATACATAACCCAAACTCATCGCCGAAATTGGCGTAAAACGTGTGCAGACGGCCTTTTCTTTCCTGTTTTTTCTCCTGGGTGTCTAAATTGTGTACATGAAAAAAATAACAGATAGTGATGACGCTGATCAAACTTTTACTTTTAGGAGCGGTCTGGTCCGGGTCTGCACTGTTTGCCGAGACACAACTGCACAAGTACTTGGGTTTTTTACGGTAAACCAAATCTCCACAAGCCAAATTCGTGAGATGTCGCGAGAGAACCCTCTTCACAATAAAGGCGGACAGCAGGGGCGCCTATCGGAGAAGCCTGTTAGGCGCATTTGTTGCCAGCTGCTTGATTAATGGGCTGGTGTATCCTGATTATGGGATCGCTGTTCTTGCATGCATTACCGCGGGAGGAGGGCTCGCTGCGATTTCCCAAGCTCCTCAATTGTGGTCATGCATATGACGTTGTCACGTAAGGTATTATTACCATATTCTCCCCAGGAGTTCCAACAATTTACGAACGTTACTTGTTATATATATTAGCTCTAGTGCAGACCCTGATTAGGTGGCTCCCTCAGTAGTCTTATCTGGGTCGGCACTGTTTACCCAGGCTATTTGTACGAAGTCTTGGGAGGAAAGTGTTGTGTTGCCACTCACGAAGACAGGATAAGGTGAAGAAGTGTGTATATAAAATAGCTCAAATAGTCAGCTACGTCACTGCCGGCTATTTATTGGCGAACTATGCTTCATGAGTGTCGTAGTCACGGATGACCGATACATTTATTTATTTATTTATTTATTTTTATGTATTTTTTTCACTTCGCGAGATGAAATGAGGGTCATATTCACGATAAGAATTTGAATTTTCCTTTTATTATATGCAACGTTCAAGGCCTCCATACTGTTAAGGCGCCACGACGTTATGTCAGTTATGTTTTTCAATGACGTGATGAAATGTCGCTTTGTCAGAATATGTCATCAGGAAGCTTTTATTGTTTTTGCATTTTGAATACATCATTCTGCTATTTTAGCTGAAAATAAAAAATGTAGCCCCAAATGTTATATTTCACTTCTTTGAACAGTAAAAAATACAAGTTTTTATTTTTTCACTAGTGAGAGTAACACATTTTGGACATATGCATTATATTCCGCTAATATGTCTTTATAATTCACAATTTCTATATAATGAAACCCTAGGCAATCGTTCTTACATTTGCCACGAATCGAGTTTGTTTAAGGACTTGGGTGTGGCATATTTAAGATGGTATTTCTAATATTTATTTCTGTTTTTATTTATTTTCTTATTTCTGCTCCGAAGTATGCATTGGTGGTGCTCGTGGCAAGTACCCACGGTGTATGCTTTGGAGCGGAAATAAGAACGATAATGTACGCTCTTGAAAACCCAACCTTTCCCTAACGATAATAATAACGAAGTGGCTATTGCCAGTTAACTGGTAATAGCGGTTTTACGATAAAATTGCTATTGCCAGTTAACTGGTAATAGCGATTTTATCGTAAAACCGCTATTGCCAGTTGACTGGTAATAGCCATTTTAACGTAAAACCGCTATTACCAGTTAAAAGATTAATATAAAATATCTTATGACAATTTTTTATTGTTATTGAAGCATGAATGAAAACGAACTACTGAAAATAAACAAATGAATGAATTTCTGACACGTAGCCATACATATATGCGAATATATATAGTTCGGGTCATTGGTTCACAATCTCGACCCTACATTGTCCAGAAGGCACAGTTAACATCTATGATAGTATGTATACAAATCTTGACGCAGAAAGTAAAACTCAAATATGTAGTCTATTGAAACATGAAGGTCAACACATAAAATTCAATATTATTCCCGTCCAGCGCCATGCCGGTGGAACTGATTGTGGGTTGTTTGCCATCGCCTTTTCTGTCGCTTTAGGCTTAGGTTTCAATCCAGCAAAACTACTTTTCAAGCAGGAAAGAATGCGCGAACATTTGATAAATTGTCTTACAGAACACAACTTTTCTAACTTTGCATTCAATATAAACACAAATTGGAGAAAAAAGAAAACAGTCATACTAAAAGAAAACATCTTTTGTACATGCAGGGGACTATATGACGGCGAAATGGTGCAGTGTACAAGCTGTACTGAATGGCTGCATTTTCGCTGTTTAGATAAGCATGTTGCACATGCAATCCAGACAAACACTAGCTACATATTCAAATGTGTTCGATGCACTAGCGGCTAACCATGACAATACACTTATTTTCGCCAGAAACTAATAATGCCCTTCTATAATCAACTGAAGGGAGGTACTGGCCGTAGTAAGATATCACAGCAGGTATCGAACCATCAACCTCCTGATCACCAGTTAGACGTGCTTCCGACTGAGCTAAGGTGGTCGTCGTTGCCTAGCTATCCCTTGCACTGACAATGAAGGCCGATCAGAATGCACTGTAGCACAGGCCGGTCAGTCTTCGCTGGGCGCACGTGCAAACTTACTGGAAGTAATGATAAGCCACGGTTGCAAAACCTTTTCATGTTATTATTACATTAGTACTTAGTATCAAACATTGTTCCCCTTTAATTTGGGTACTGTACATCAGATGTTTTGTCAAATGAACTGGCGCATGACAAAACCTGCAATTACACCGGTGCGAAAAGCAGGTTACTCAAATTAACCTGCGCAGCCATCAATGACAAGAACTTTTGCGA
This sequence comes from Lucinisca nassula, assembly GCA_963580285.1. Taxonomy (NCBI): domain Eukaryota; kingdom Metazoa; phylum Mollusca; class Bivalvia; order Lucinida; family Lucinidae; genus Lucinisca; species Lucinisca nassula. Next base: position 157,555 of record CAUZLF010000024.1, read on the forward strand.
GTGTCTCTTTCCGCAGACTCTGATCAGACAGCGCGGATGCGCAGGCTGGTCTATGTCTTCTCTTGTCGCCCAAGCATTCTTGTAGGTTTTGTCATGTGCTGGTTCAAATATAAAGACTCTTCAGATTATTAGCTAGTTGAATGTATATGTTGTCTGTTGGTTATCCCTTGCGCATACATCTTAGACTGATTAAACTGGTGGATGCGCATATTAATCTGAGTCGTCGCTGGGTTTTGCTTGGTGTTTGATGAGATTTTACGTCCTCGTCAAGACTAATTAGGTCATATTTGAGACGTTGGACTTTTACCCGACATTGAAATGAAATGTCATCTCAAGCCCTACCGTCCATAGAAAACGCTAGAATTTAAGGACGGGTCCGACTAGCATCACTTTTTAGGGATACAGTCCTAAACTGGCGGAAATGTGTTAGACTTAATTGGGATAATTTCACTTTACATATTCAAAGTTTCCCTAGCTTCGTTGTAATAAAACTGACAGAACCAACTGTCTTTCTCTTCTTGTTGTTTTCTTTTCAGACTTCTTACTCGTACATGTACGTGCAGCACCCTCAAATATGTCTATGTGTCCTCATTAACTTACACATTTAAAAACAATTCAGTCTTTATTTTGCTACGAGTAAGAAGTCTTACTTTTGTCCGAGAACTGGAATTCACTTACATGAAACATGTCTTTGTAATCTAGCTGGCTGGGATTACATGAAATACATGTTGAACAACATAGATTGTGGATACTCGATAGAACTGCCTTGTCGAGGCGATTCTATCGAGTCCCAGCAATCAATGTTTTGAACAGATGTATGAAGAATATCTTTTAGCTTCTTAAATTTCCATTTCTGATCAAAATTTGGCAATGTACTTGTATAGGCGTGTTTTTGTAATGTATGTTTGGAATAACAATTCATTATGAAAACGCGCCTATAAACATTTACTGTCTAAATTTACTGATATACTTCATATTTCTGCCCTAGACTCACTAGAACCCCTTCAAAGAACTGGTTTTATCAATAACCCGCATTCTTGGACTGTTACCGGACTTTGAGATGAATTGACATCTCAAGCCCTATCGTCCAATGAAACCAATAGGGTTTGTATGCATGGGCGGTCCGACTCGCATCACGCTTTAAACTTCTAAGTGGTTTACCTGTACTCATATGCCATGCGGCTGGTTTCAGTTCTGCATAGAAGCATTATGCAACCCATTCTATTTCTCTTGAAGCCCCGATGAGCTGGGGCGATTATGGATTACATATGCAAAATATGGAAATGCTTGGTCAAAGCAGAAAAACAAAAACATGCATTTAAGCCATTACATTCATAACTGTAAATGGAATAATTCTGCACGTCAACTGGCAATAGCGATTTTACGTTAAAATTGCTATTACCAGTTAACTGGCAATAGCGATTTTATCGTAAAACCGCTATTACCAGTTAACTGTCAATAGCAATTATATCGTAAAACCGCTATTACCAGTTAACTGGCAGTAGCGATTTTATCGTAAAACCGCTATTGCCAGTTAACTGGCAATAGACCTTTCCTAATAACAATTATAAAAAAAAAAATGAAAAATTTGGCTAAGTATATTACAAGAAACTCTTTAGTTAATGTTATTGTTATAGAGGCCTCCGTGGTAAAGTGGTTGCGTTGCTAGCCGTGTGGACCAGGGGCATCGGAGTCGGTCCCGGGCTTCTCCTGACTTTCGGATGAGTCTTAGAGCCGACGTCCAGTCTCCGTTGGTGGAACGTGGAGCTCGTGCACTCACTCATTCATTGCAAACTGTGAACATTACGAAAACACGCCTATACAAATATAATGTAACCTTTATCACCGAAAAAAAATGAAAATTTTAAGATGAAAAATTGTGATATTTTTTTTTACTTCTGCTTGGAATATGGATTGTGGGTGCTCGTTAGAATCGCCTCATCGAGGCGGTTCTAACGAGCAACCACGGTCTGTAGTTTGGGGCGGGAATAAGAACAATAAAGTTTACCCCTGTAAACCACAGTTTTACTATATAAAGGTGGGGTTCAAAGGGTTCAAAATTGTATAGGTGCGTTTTCGTATATTTTTTTTAGGTACCAGTTCATGACTCTGACGCTCCTACCTTGTGCCTTGTGTTTCGTTCCGACAAGGCGGAGACATGGAGTCATGATAATGTGAGGTACACGAATGGACTAGTGTCAATGAATGGCCTTGCTCGAGAGTAAGACCATGACTTGTGCTAGATCCGAATATTGGCCCTCTTATAAATTTTAAAATTCACCGTGCGACGCTAACTTCAATTTGAAGTATTTTTTAGTTTTTCTTTTCCATCTGTGAAGGACATGATATTGTCGTGACACACCTAAAGGTTCCTGTTTTCTTATACAACGGCTCATACTAAATGTAACGAGTAGTCGAAATACTGTTTTAAGTGGACCGAATGGAATATTCCTCATTATATATAGCAGGGGTCCAATTCAAAATTTGGGGGGTGAAAGGTTGTGTTTTTCTTAAAAAAAAAAAAATAAAAAATAATCGAAAACTCGCTGAATTTCCTGCAAACAGTGAAGGCCTGATCAGGCGCCTCGTTCTGCGGGGTCTGATCTTGGTCTGCACTGTTTGCCAATTACCCGTTTTGGAGTTTCCGGTACGGAATGGGTTAAAATAAAACGTTTGTGATCTGTTCATGTACTTACACCTGTATCAAGTATTCCACTTATTAAGATTCACTGTTGACTTTGATTAAGACCTATTTTCTTTTTCACGTTCTGTTTCATTGCTGACGGCCCCCGCCCATAGGGGCTTTAAGAAATATATTGGCTGCATGATGCTTCCACGCAGAGCTGAATCCGGCCCGCACACCAGTACTGGTAAACCGCTTAGAGGATCTAGGCTTTCCAGGAACCGCGGTGCGAGGTGGACCGTCCATGCTAAGAAACCCTATTGGTTTCATTGGGCGACATGTCGGGTAAAAGTCCCACAAAATTGGAAGCAACGTCTCCAAAAATGACCTTTACAGTGTTGACGGGGACGTTAAGCCTCAAATCAAACAAACAAGTCTCATGACTGACCTAATGATTTCATCGACTGCAGGTAATTTGTGTATTTGACTTTAACACGGTTATCTCGTGCTACTGAAGAGCCGCGGCATGGAGAAACATGTGAAACAGTACTGACGGCCAAAGGTGCTTATCTCTTGGCCGGGTCCACGTGACCCTCTGAAGACTTTCACAAATTTCATTTTTACCTTTTTAACAGTTTAAATTGGCAGTTTTTTTTCTTCTTTACAACTTGGGTTGCCGTGCCCCGGTTCAAATTTGTTTAACTTATATTGCGTTTATACTTGCTTAAAAGTATCGAACTGTTATTGTATCATTGTTGTCAAGTCTTGGGGTTGAGAGATCTTACTTATTCCAGTGGGTGTATAGCGATGGAACAACACTGGTACAGCATCGATTTGACATCGCGACGTCGATTCGACGTTGGCTGAGCCTTGTTTCGACGCTGTATGACCGCTGTGACGGTCCAATCAAGCATGGTTCATTTTTGTTCATGAAGCTGAACAATACTCTTTTTATGAAATTGTTTCCCATCTGTTATAGACAGTCAATTTCTCAATAGCTGATGTTGACATCATTGATTAAAAACATTTGTCCTTTATCCTTATTCACCGTGTTTTACCTGTAACATTATGTTATATTTTGTACTTTCTTTTGCTGTTTTTCACTTTACCATAACATTGCTCCACGGGGAATTTTATTCTTTCTCACTTTCAATCACAATTGGTATTACTATGGACATGATTCAAATTAAACCGGTACTAGCATCGTCCAAATTAACACGTTGGCTAATTGACTGTATTACCTGATTTTTCAACTAAACGAAATGTTAAATCACGGACGACGCTGGTATCCCAAATATATTGCCCGCATGTTGCTCGCACTAGCCGCATCCATTGGACATTTTCTCAGGATTCAATGAGTGATATACAACTTTACAGGATGCGGATAGGTTTACATTACGTTCGCCAATGCAAAGTTAAAGGTATAAAACACATTTTGAATTATTTATAATTCTATCACTTTTACTACTACGATCAGGGGATATCGAAATCAACCCCGGTCCGAATCTATCTCAAACTGAGACTGACACAATAACTATGGACGACGCGTTACTATCAAAATACTTCTCTATAGTTCTTCTTCTCATTACAACATCCAAAGCATTACTAATAAAATTGATTTTGATAGGAACTGAACTAAGGAACTTTTCTATCATTTGCTTAACAGAAACTTGGCTTAACCAAAATATACCTGACGACTCCATAAAAATAGATGGCTTTAAACTTTATCGCCGTGATCGAGGTGGATATAATCACGGAGACGTATGCGTCTACATAAAGGATAACATATTCTCCCGTCGCAGGAGCGATCTTGAATTACCGAATATTGAGTGTGTCTGGGTCGAGGTCACAGTTCACCATAGAAAATTTCTTCTAGGAACATTCTATAGACCCCCTAACTCCCCTTCTCAAATCTTGTCTGCTGTTGAAGATTCAGTTAGTCTTGCCTTTGATTGTAATATAAACGATGTACTTATTACAGGTGACCTCAATCTCGATAGTCGATACCCTAAAAAACGCATCTAACCAAAAAATTTCTGATATTTGTCAACAATTCAGTATAGACCAGATAATCGTGGAGCCGATCCACTTCACTGAAAACTCATCTTCTATTATAGATTTGGTCTTTACTGCCAATAAAAATAGTATACTTTTAAGTGGGGTAGGTGACCCATTTCTCGATCAAAATATTAGGTACCATTGTCCAGTCTATTTTGTATTAAACTTTCATAAAAATGTAGTTCCTGCCTTTTACAGGCATATATGGTTATTTGATCGTGGTGACTATGAATCTTTTTCTAGCGATATTCGAGAAAATGACTGGAAAACACTCAGGAACAATGATATAGACATTTATGCATCAAATATAACAAGACGTATCTCAGAACTAGCAGACAAACATACTCCCAATAAAAGAGTTGAAATAAGGCAATCTGATCCTTCCTGGTTAACAAACGATGCTAAAAATTAATTAGAAAACGCAAACGTTTAGACAAACATTTTAAAAGAAAAAATAACATAACAGACTTAACATAATTGAATGGGCTTTTCACAGAGAAGATTCTCTCTATCTTGCATGTAATGTCAGAAATGCATTTTTCACTTCTAAAGAGCATAAGAATTATACACTTTGGTCATGTCAGAAAGTGTGTGATGCCCTCACCTTTCTACTTGACAATATTTATATTAGATTCGGTACTAAGTTATTTAGACAAATTGTGGGTATTCCGATGGGTACGAATTGCGCACCTCTTGTGGCTGATCTGTTCTTGTATTGTTATGAAAGAGACTTCATGTTGTCGCTTTCCATTGATAACCAATCTGAAATTATTGAAGCTTTTAGCTCCACTTCTAGATATTTGGATGATTTATTAAATATTGATAATACCTATTTCGATGGTTTGATCAGTCAGATTTACAACCCCCCCCCCCCCCGAGAACTTCAGTAAAATAAAGCAAATTCTTCTGATACCGAGGCCCCGTTTTTGGATTTACATCTGTCTATTGTAGATGGATTTGTTTCGTGCAAAATTTATGATAAACGCGATGACTTTGATTTTGAGATTGTAAATTTTCCTTTTTTGGATGGTGATGTTCCTCGTGCGCCATCCTATGGCGTTTATATTTCGCAATTAATTCGATTTGCTAGAGTGTGTAGTCATGTAACTGACTTCAACACTCGTAATAAATTATTAACGGCTAAACTCCTTAATCAGGGTTATAGGTACCATAAACTACGCAAAGCCTTTTCAAAATTTTATAGACGCCATTCTGATTTAATTTCAAAATTCAATATTGGACTTAAATCTCTTCTGCAACAAGGTCTATCGGAACCCGAATTTTATGGTGACTTAGTATATAAATTCAGAAAAATATATAACCGCATTGACTTCAGCACCCAATTTCGTAAAATCATTCTTCGATATAAAAAGATTGGGTACAACATGGATGTTATACGACAGACGGCATGCATGGTAGTTAACCCAATCACGGTTGGCAACTTTGCTTCCCTCTTTAATTGCACGCCTCAGATTCTATGACGGTTCCAACGTAAAGGCTTATTGAGAATTAGAGAGATCTAATTCAAGGTAATGTTGGTTGGTGCCTGATCCTCTGTCTCTGGTCGGGCCCATCGGAGTCTAACTGTTGGTTTTCTTTTGCTCCAGCATTTCAGTGGTTTCTTGCTGTCGAGTCCTCACCGTTGTCTCACCCCTGTGGTTCTTTGATTTTTTGTGTTCACGGATATGTTGCACTGATGAGATTGGAGGCCTTCATGCGGACTGAACAAATTATTTGTCTAGATCGCGACGGAAGTAAGGGCGAGGATTGTGGCCACGTAAAATCGATTTAAGCCCCCCAGTGGAAATCATTCCACTGACCGTTCCAAGGCGGTTCTTCTGTGGCGGTTTATTTATGGTGTTGCTTGTTACTTACTGTGTGTATCACTTGTGTCTTTTTATTTTGGATGGCCATATGGCCATTTTGTGGGAAAGTAACTGTCCTTATGGCCTTCCTTTGTTTAGGTTTCCATTGTTGTCTGGTCGCTTGGTGTTTGTGTTGCTTTCCCTTTGGTGTCTTTGGTGGGTGGAGTAAGTTAATTGTATCGATTCCTGATCTTTGTTTTACTTCTACTTTGAAAGCTATAAATGCGTAAGGAATAAAACTACAGCAGAAATTCGCAAGCTTAAACAACAGCAAATAGACAAATTGGCGGCAAAACTTAGTAATAACGATATAGGACCACGTGACTGGTGGAAGACCCTTAAGCAGTTTATAAAACCTGACCAATCATCCTCAGTCCCTCCCTTATATAAAGACGATATTGTTTACATAGAAGAGGATGATAAGGCAAGGCTGATGAACTATTTCTTTGTAGGACAAACCGAACTTGACGAAACAAATGCCACTTTATCATATGACATTCCCCGTCCTGTACATAGCTTGAACTCTGTCTCTACTTCACCCTCCGAAGTTGAATCCGTTTTAAAATCTATAAAGTTAGGCAAGGCAACGGGTCCCAACTCTTTAAACAGTCGCGTGTTGAAGGAACTAGCACAACCTCTTTCTGTCCTTCTTAGTGATCTATTTAACTTCTCGTTAACCTCTGGCAAGGTACCTTTGACATGGAAGGAAGCAACTGTAACTCCGATTTTTAAAAAAGATGACCCCTCAGTTGTTTCTAATTATATGCCTATATCTCTTCTGAGTGCAGTGGGTAAAGTCTTAGAAAAAATGCATAAGCATTTATTTAATTTTATCCCTAATAATGACATACTTATAACATTACAGTCAGGATTTATTCCCGGAGACTCTAAAGTTAATCAGCTCGTAGATATATATAACACTTTCTGCCAATCTCTTGACCAAGGCAAAGAAGTTCGCGCAGTGTTTTGCGATATAAGCAAGGCATTTGATAGAGTGTGGCACTGAGGCCTTCTCTATAAGCTTGAATCTGCTGGGATCTCTGGTTCTTTCCTGGCGTAGCTTAAGGACTATTTGAACGACAGGAAACAGAGAGCTGTATTACTTATATCTGCTTCTTCGTGGACACCTCTTAAAGCAGGTCTACCGCAGGGATCTATTTGAGGCCCCATTCTTTTTCAATCTATATTAATGACATTGTAGACGATATTTGCTTTTGCATACGGCTATTTGCCGACGATACCAGCCTTTATATTATTGTAGATAACCATATACATGCGGCTGATGAACGGACTGCAGACCTCGCAAAAATACATATGTGGGCGACTAAATGGCTTGTATCTTTCAACCCGGCAAAATCTGACTCCATGGTATTATCACGGAAACATAATAAACCCCTTCATCCACCGCTTAACATGATAACGCAATTGATTAATGATGTGAACTTCCACAAACACTTAGGTCTAACATTCTTAAAGGACTGTTCCTGGCACGACCATATAGAACTTGTAAAAGCAAAAGCACGGCTTCGCATAAATATTATGCGGAGACTGAAATTCCAGATTGATAGAAAGTCTCTTCAAACTATATTTATATCTTTTATAAGACCACTTATAGAATACGCTAATGTTGTTTGGGATAATTGCACTCAGCAAGAGTCAAACGATTTGGAAAAATCCGGGAGCAACTAAACTTGCATCAATCCAGTCACTTCTATCTGACACAGGGTGGGAAAGTCTTGCATCTACAAGAGAAAAACATAAACTCATCCTCTTCTATAAGATGGTTAACAATATGACCCCCGAACACCTCTCTTCACTTGTACCACCAACTGTTGGCAGTATATCTCGATATAATTTGCGTAATGAGCCGAACCTTCAGACCATTCCTGTAAGATCTCAACACTACTATAACTCATTTCTTCCTTCAACTACGCGAATTTGGAATAATCTTCCGGAAGATACTAAGAACTCACCATCTGTAGCAACTTAAAAAAACATACTTAATAATGATATTAACAAACACCCACGATACTACCAAACTGGTTCACGACTAGGACAAATTTATCATGCTCGATTACGACTGAACTGTAGCTCTTTCCGCAAACATCTTTTTCAGAAAAATATTATTGACAATCCTTTATGTGAATGTGGCATAGTTGAGAATACTTCACATTTTTCTTAATATGCAACCGTTTCGGACAGATCAGGCAAGAGCTGCTAAATAGAGTCTCGATATATTGTCAACCAACACTAAATGTTTTCTTATATGGTAGTACTGACCTGCCAGAGGATCAAAACGAAGACATCTTATTAGCGGGGCAAGATTACATACTAAAATCTAAACGCTTTTGTTAGCTCGTTCGACTGTTTATACGTTCGAACGGGTTTAGAATTAATTAGTTTTGACCACAAGCGTTTATATGGCATAAACTACGTTAAGGAAAATTAAGATGCGCTACTTTTAAATGCGGACACACACACACACACATACATACACACACACGTGCGACATATATCGAACAGCATGAAATCCAGCTTTTTACAGGTTATTTGCTGAATGTTGTCCATAATATAATGTCTTTTTAACTATTACAAAAATAGCTATATGTTCCACTCCCCGTGGAGCCCCTACCAACTATCTACTATATTTATGTTTACTCAGTTATAAAAGTGTGATTAATTTCACAATTATTGAATGACAATTATAATATGATTGTACACACAATAGTATTGCAAACACTTGGGATACAGATTCGAATAAGTCACTTGACTTTTTTTTCTGAATCCCATTTGTATAGTGATTGTATTGTAATCGTATTTTATACTGTTTTGTATATTTACTATGTATTATGCAAATAAAATAAAGTTTCAACCAAACCTATCATATATAGATAATTTTAAATCCAGAGACGCGGTTTGGTATCAGAAGACTTCGCTTCATCCAAAAGAAGTTCAGAAGGGTAAATTCGACTAATTAAACCATCAGTGTAGGTCTTATAGGTTATTGGCTTTATATTGTGTAATATTCGGCACGATTTCATATGGCGAAGGACGCACGAGCTTGCGAGAGTGCGTCTTCGCCATATGAACGAGTGCCGAATATTTAACAATATAAAGTCAATAACCTTTTTATTATATACCCATAACTTGGACTGTCTTCCGGAATTCAGGATTGCCTGTTATAGACATCCGAACGTAAAATGAGATTAATACATCTTTAAGTGGTTTGAAATGGTAAATTTGCATGTCGTTAAGTGTCAAGTTAACGTTTGTACATGTGACGTCATTAAAAACATTGACATTTCCCAACGCAGGACGCCATTTGTACCGAAGTGTTCGTTCTGTTTCTTTCAAAATACTCTTGTTTTCCTTAAATAAATTATTGAATATCTTAACAGATTGCAGGTAGGTCATATTTGCTAGCATAAAATGCGGTTAATGAACCTTGTCGCAGCCTCTTTTCGTTTTGTTTTACGTTCTTTTAGTCGATACCCACGACAAAATGACTGCCGATTTTTAGTATTGAAATGGTCGAATTTGAAAGTAGTTCTATTGTGAACGTGACTTCTTATCTACGGGCAATATGAACTTGACTACGGGCAATATGGAAAAGTATTGACCGGTAACTTCTGTACAAAGTAAATGGGACATTTTCTGGGTATATAATAACAATCAGTATTTAATTAACCCTTTCGTTGCCAAGCTATTTCCTATAGGAATTGCCAAATGTGCACGACGTCGACGTGCTCGATAAACAACTTAGATAAACAACTTATAACGTCGACGTATACCTGTTGAGACGTTAACGTCAGTAAAATCTACGCGCTTATTTAGGTTCGTAATCGCACAACTTCTGAGAGCGATGCACAAGCGATAACACAAACGGCCGAATACATGTTACCGTTGTCAAAAATGGCAGCGTTTGTTTGATTTGGAGTTTAACGGTCCAGTCAACACCAATCGGCACTTTTCCTGTGCAATCTTATCCGTAAGCGGATAACCAGTACAGAGCACAAATTTCGCCTGAAACTGACGTTTGCCCTTCCTGAATCAGCGGAAAGGAGAAACTGAACGTAGGAAAGATTTCATGATCAATCTCCACGAAAGAATGTTGCCGATACCGCAAAGTATCGAACCCGCGTCCTTCTGATCACCAGACGCGTTTCCGATTGAGCTACTTTCGCCAGAAATTGCCAACTGTCCTTCCTGAATCAGCGGAAAGGAGCAAATGACCATAGGAAAAATTTCATGATCAATCTCTACGAAAGAATAATGCCGACACCGCCATGTATCGAACCCGCTTCCTCCTGGTCATCGTTCAGACGCGCATCGACTGAGCTACCAAGGCCGGCAAATTTGTCGGTCATTGTATCTTTTAATCACAACAGACAGACAAACAAACAAACAGACAGACAGGGCAAATACTATATGCCCCCCGAATCAAAGATTCACGGGGGGGGGGAGGGAGGGAAACTATATGCCCCCCCCCCACCCCGAATCAAAGATTCATGGGGGAGGGGGGCATAAAAAGGAAATCTATATCTGATGAAAAAATCTGCAAACTTCCAAGGAATAACAACTGTTGTGTGTTTTTAAAAAGTATTTGTTATTAGAAAGAAAAAAAAACGAGAGAAGAAATAAACAAGAGGGCCATGATGGCCCTGGATCGCTCACCTGATCCATAGTGTAACAAGTGGGCCCCAGAGAGGGCCATTATTGGCCCCAGGGCTTTAATGTACATAATGTTGAGGGAGGTCTTAAAGGTGAAGCTTCATACCAAACATCAACAAAGGCTAAAATTTGAACAATCTTGTCAAAGGTCCACTAGATGAAGCTACACATCAAATATCAAAGACCTGGGCCTAGCGGTTTCAGAGAAGAAGATTTTTAAAGATTTTGCCTATATAAGCCTATGTAAAATCAAAGGGCCCCGGGACAGGGGCATTTTTTGCCCCAGCACTATAGTTTGAACAATCTTGGTAGGGGTCCACTAGATGAAGCTTCATACCAAATATCAAAGTTCTGGGCCTTGTGGTTTCAGAGAAGAAGATTTTTAAAGATTTTCCCTATATAAGCCTATGTAAAACCAAAGGGCCCCGTGGCAGGGGGGGGATTTTTTGTCCCAGCACTATAATTTGAACAATCTTGGTAGGGGTCCACTAGACGAAGCTTCATACCAAATATCAAAGTCCTGGGCCTTGTGGTTTCAGAGAAGAAGATTTTTAAAGATTTTCCCTATATAAGCCTATGTAAAACCAAAGGGCCCCGGGGCAGGGGCATTTTTGGCCCCAGCACTAAAATTGGAACAATCTTGGTAGGGGTCCACTAGATGAAGCTTCATACCAAATATCAAAGTCCTGGGCCTTGTGGTTTTAGAGAAGAAAATTTTTAAAGATTTTCCCTATATAAGCCTATGTAAAACCAAAGGGCCCCGTGGCGGGGGCATTTTTGGCCCCAGCACTATAATTTGAACAATCTTGGTAGGGGTCCACTAGATGAAGCTTCATACCAAATATATAAGACCTGGGCCTTGTGGTTTCAGAGAAGAAGATTTTTAAAAATTTTCCCTATATAAGCCAATGTAAAAGCAAAGGGCCCCGTGGCGGGGGCATTTTTGTCCCAGCACTAAAATTTGAACAATCTTGGTAGGGGTCCACTAGATGAAGCTTCATACCAAATATCAAAGTCCTGGGCCTTGTGGTTTCAGAAAAGAAAATTTTTAAAGATTTTCCCTATATAAGCCCATGTAAAACCAAAGGGCCCCGTGGCGGGGGCATTTTTTGTCCCAGCACTAAAATTTGAACAATCTTGGTAGGGGTCCACTAGATGAAGCTTCATACCAAATATCAAAGACCTGGGCCTTGTGGTTTCAGAGAAGAAGATTTTTTAAGATTTTCCCTATATAAGCCTATGTAAAACCAAAGGGCCCCGGGGCGGGGGCATTTTTGGCCCCAGCACTGTAATTTGAACAATCTTGGTAGGGGTCAACTAGATGAAGCTTCATACCAAATATCAAAGACCTGGGCCTTGTGGTTTCAGAGAAGAAGATTTTTAAAGATTTTCCCTATATAAGCCAATGTAAAACCAAAGGGCCCCGTGGCGGGGGCATTTTTTGTCCCAGCACTATAATTTGAACAATCTTGGTAGGGGTCCACTAGATGAAGCTTCATACCAAATATCAAAGTCCTGGGCCTTGTGGTTTCAGAGTAGAAGATTTTTGAAGATTTTCCCTATATAAGCCTATGTAAAACCAAAGGGCCCTGGGGCGGGGGCATTTTTGGCCCCAGCACTATAATTTGAACAATCTTGGTAGGGGTCCACTAGATGAAGCTTCATACCAAATATCAAAGACCTGGGCCTTGTGGTTTCAGAGAAGAAGATTTTTAAAGATTTTCCCTATATAAGCCAATGTAAAACCAAAGGGCCCCGTGGCGGGGGCATTTTTCGTCCCAGCACTCAAATTTGAACAATCTTGGTAGGGGTCCACTAGATGAAGCTTCATACCAAATATCAAAGTCCTGGGCCTTGTGGTTTCAGAGAAGAAGATTTTTAAAGATTTTCCCTATATAAGCCTATGTAAAACCAAAGGGCCCCCGTGCGGGGGCATTTTTGGCCCCAGCACTATAATTTGAACAATCTTGGTAGGGGTCCACTAGATGAAGCTTCATACCAAATAACAAAGACCTGGGCCTTGTGGTTTCAGAGAAGAAGATTTTTTAAGTTTTTGGTGAAAAAAATCTGTTTTTGGCTCCTGTGACCTAGATGTGCAACGGACCGGAACCATTTGACCCATATTCAAACTTGACCGAGATATTGTCATGATGATCATTCTGAGCAAGTTTGATTAAGATTGGACCAAAATTGTGGCCCCTAGGGTGTTCACAAGGTTTTTATATGATTTGACCCGCTGACCTACTTTTTAACCCGATATGACTCATATTCGAACTGGACTGAAATATTGTCACAATGGTCATTCTGAGCAAGTTTCATGATAATTGGACCAAAACAGTGGCCTTCAGAGTGTTCACAAGGTTTTTCTATGATTTGACCTACTGACCTACTTTTTGACCGGACATGACCCATATTCGAACTTGACCAAGATATTGTCATGATGATCATTCTGAGCAAGTTTGATTATGATTGGACCAAAATTGTGGCCTCTAGGGTGTTCACAAGGTTTTTCTATGATTTGACCCGCTGACCTACTTTTTAAGCCGACATGATCCATATTCAAACTTCACTAAAATATTGTCACAATGATCATTCTGAGCAAGTTTGATGATGATTGGACCAAAATTGTGGCCTCTCGAGTGTTCACAAGGTTTTTCTATGATTTGACCTACTGACCTACTTTTTTACCCGACATGACCCAAATTCGAACTTGACCGAGATATTGTCATGATTATCATTCTGAGCAAGTTTGATGATAATTGGACCAAAACTGTGGCCTCTAGTGTGTTCACAAGAAAAAGTTTACGCACGACGGACGACGGACGACGGACGACGCACGACGACGCCGGACATCTTACTGTCACAAAAGCTCACCATGACCTTCGGTCAGGTGAGCTAAAAAGAGAAAAGAATCATCCACCAGGGTTTGAACTTGAGAAATAAAGTAAAAAATGATATGTAAAATATTTTTTGTTACCTTTTTAAATTTAAAAATAAATTTATAAAACATCACAAGTAAGGGCTTGCAGGTAAACTATATTAAGTTGCAAATTCCAACACTGATGCTGACGCCGACGACGGACGCCGGGTTATTGTAACAGCTCCCAACTACTTTCATAGAGCGAACTTAAAATGTTATATATATTCTGTTTTTGCAGAAGTCTGACCTTTTTATGTATCTAGTCAGTATAGTAGAGGTAAACAAATCTGCAGGGGAAGGTCAGGTGTTTTTTCCCCGGGTACCCCGTTTTTTCGCCCACAGCTGATAAACGATATGAGTGAAATAGTCATGAAAGTGCCGTAGCACCACCCCCCCCACCCCCCAAAAAAAAAAGCAAAGTAGCAGAGAAAATCCTGAAAGCATACTGGTTGATATTTCCAATGTGTGTGTGTGTGTGTGTGGGGGGGGGGGGGGGTGGGGTGGGGGTCAGCATCACTTGAACACCATAGCGCATATGGCCCCCGCCCATAGGGGCTTAAAGAAATATACGGGTTGTATGATGCTTCCACGCAGAGCTGAATCTGGCCCGCACACTAGTACTGGTAAACCGCTTAGAGGATCTAAGCCTGTCCAGGAACCGCATTGCGAGGCGGACCGTCCATGCTAATAAACCCTTTTGGTTTCATTGGGCGACAGGGCTTGAGATGTCATTTCATCTCAATGTCGGGTAAAAGTCCCACAAAATTGGAAGCAACGTCTCCAAAATGACGTTAAACCTAAATTAAACACACAAAATCATAGCGCATACACGTAAAATGCCCCTTATGTATGGGAGAACAACGAAGGCTCAGGCAAGCATGTGTATACGCGCAGTCTCGTCAGAGCTTTCTCTGTTAGCGTTGAGAATACACGTTATGTAAAAAAATCATTGTAGATATTACAATACAAAACCCTCCTGGCTGCCAGACAATTAAGTCACTTTTATGGGTGCCCGTAAAATTAAGTAGGAGTTGTATTGTGGGATATGGTAGGAGGTTGTAGCTCATATGAAATTGACTTCATTTTACAAAGAAATTATTGTAAAACCATAGGGTCAGTAGATTATGCCATAAAATGGGAAAAAGAAAAAAAATAAATAAAAAGAAGAAGAAGAGGAAAAAAATGTACTCTTTGAATAGCCCGTACTTTCTAATGTGCTGCCAAACTGTATATACAATAGAATATGCGCATATATGAACTCGAAACGCCGCGAAAAACGCTACAAAATCCCCTACAAAGAAAACACAAAGACAATTATACTACGTTGCTCAAATTAACGGCACGCGACGTTACGCGCGACGCGCGGCGTTACGCGCGACGTTACAATCGACTGACGTAACGTCCAGCACTGCTAATGACGTAATATTACGTACGCGGAAAAAAAACAACACAGTCATCCATAAAAATGCACTGAGGGTATGTGCATGTTTGATCTTATCACGCACATTCAAGCATACATAGCCCAGATTTGGTACTTGGAGAATGTTTTCAAAGGATTTTTCTGGTAAAAACAGAAAACAAATGAGAATTTTGTCCAGCAAATATCTTTCTACCTTTATTCAAAGTATTGGCCCAAAAGTGGCCCGCTAGCACTCAACGTAGTTACGCCTGTGGCCCAATATTGGCCCTGTGGCACCTATAGGGTTAATCAATCATCCAAATACATGGATAGGTGCCACAGGGCCAATATTGGGCCACGAGTCTTGCCGAGTTTTTCCTTGACAGTGAATCCGAGGGACGGATTTTTCTATCCACCTCTCACACCCATATTGGATTCTTTTTCTTGCATACCTTCCATTTCTGAAAGCGGATTTTTAATGCTGCAGTCACTTCGGTTAACAACGCCCGCCATATTGTGTTGACACTGTAGGAATGTTTAGTGACGTTGCTGTGACGTCAACCTTAACGATGGCACATACGAGGTCGTAATCGACCAGTGCATTTATCAAACACGCGATTATATTCGATTTTGGGTCGGAACACCAGGGTCAGAACATAAATTTCTATCCCAGGGTTAAATCACGGATTTCCTTGTCTGGTGTGCAAGAATATTATGAAATACATGTGTATTCGGATTGCCTGCTCCACTGAAATCAATGGGAACAGCAGAAAACAAATTTGAAGGTCTGGCCAATACCGATACCGGTCCCGATAGCTCAGCTGGTAGAGTGTCCGCTCCGGGGAACGGGAGGTCACGGGTTCGATCCCGGGTCGCGACATACCAAAGTCGTTAAAATGGTACTAGCTGCTCCTCGCTTGACACTCAGATTTACGGGGTAGAGCTAGGACTGGTCGAACCAGTGTCAGGATAATGTGACTGGGTGTGGTATCATGTAATGTGTCTCGGACATGATACTTCAGTGAGGCAGCACTATAAAAGTGAGCATTGAGCTCCCTGTCGCAACCAGACACCGTCATGATATGGCTGAACAATTGTTAAAAGCAACGTTAAACCCGAATTCACACACACTGGCCAGTACCGGCGGGATGATAGTTCTGAAGTTATTAATGGAATGTGGAATCGGTATAGATGATGCACAATGTAACCTCAGGGGAGATATGGTCGGTATAAGTTTTCTTATAAAAAAGAAGACAGAAACCACCACCACAACCACCACCACCAACAACAACAAAAAAAAAAAAAAAAAAAAAACAGCGTGCATAATAATTTAAGATAATCCTTCAAATTGAAGAAAGGTATAGCAAATGCCCATAAAATAGCTATGTCCTCAAATATGTTCTATAAAAGGGTTATATATCCTTTGGAACAAGGAATACACCACAGAACTGAAAGTATGGAGTGTACATGTTTTCTGGGCCAGTATAGCTAGTGTCGGTCAATTAGGCCTCATCAATGATCCTCGAATACTTTCAAAATTCAACAATGGAATCAATGATTCAAACCTAATTGATGATAATATTGATCTATACATGACCATTTTACTATAAATTTTATGTTGACTCACTGTTGAGTTAGAAAGCGGATCAATTTGTTATTCTGTTTGATACCGCACTGGAACTGAGGACCATCACAAAAACACGCCTATACAAATAAGTTGCCACCTTTATCGCCGAAAAAAATAAAATTTTAAGATGAAAAAATTGTGATTTTTTTCTTATTTCTGCTCAAAATATAGATTGTGGGAACTGGTTAGAACCGCTAACGAATACCAACACTCTATATTTTAGAGCAGAAATAAGAAAAATAAGGAATATCCCCCGGAAACCCCAGTTTTACTATATAAAAGTGGGGTTCAAGGTGGTCAAAATTATATAGGCGTGTTTTCGTGTTGGATGGGTGAAATTAAGTTAACTCCGGAGATGAACCCCCCCCCCCCCCCCCACACACACACACACACGACCAGTATTTTTACTACTTTACTACTGACCGTCCCAAGGCCGTCGTTCTTTGCACTGTCTTATTTGTTAATTGGCTTTGTGCCGTTGGTTGTTGTTTCGTCTGTTTTTGTGTGTGCCCCCATGCCATGGACTTACTTTGTTTAGGTGACTTGAGATGGCTGCGTTCTTTCATTGTGACCTTTCCTGGGTGACCTTTTTTACTAGTTCTCAAAATACAACATATATCAGACCAACGGATGTTTTAGAACGAGATACGAGTATCGGTATACTAATAACATTGAAAACAGTTAAACAGTTAAACAGTTCCAGTGCGGTTCTTCTGTGTAAATGTGTGTATCACTTATATCTTTTTGTTTTTGATAGCCAATTGTCCATTTTGTGGGAAAGTAACTGTCCTTTTGGCTTTCCGTTATTGATGTTTCCATTAGGTTCTAGATATTCAATGTTTGTGTTTCTTTCCCTTTGGTGTCTCTAATGGGAGATTTGGGTTAATCGTATTGATTCTTGATCACTGCCGTCACCTCTATTTTTCGGTTAAAAACGGTGAAAAGCACTTGCAAAATCAGTCACTGAGGATTGGAAAAATAAGAATATCAAATGAATATACGGGGAGACATTTTAGTGCTACTGAATAACACAAAAACAACAGCCCTGATATATGAAATAGAAATGAAGACAATGATCAGGAAACGATATAATTATCACCTCACACGTCCCATCCAAGATAAAAAACACTGTCATAAAACACCTTCATCATAATGAATCATGTACATAATTTACCGTAAATAAAGCAAATCATTCGGACCTCTAATCTATACAGGAACAAGGTGAGCTAGGAAGCCATCATACCCACCGAACTACGAAATACACGCATTGAACTCCACTGGAAATAAAGGGTGTGCGTGATATCCCAGAATTCTAGCTATAGCCCCGTCCTCCATCCACTAGTACAGTAGAACTTCGATGGCTCTAACACCGATGGCTCGTTCACCAAGGGTGTGTCGAACCCATTCTTGAGCCCCAGCGAAATCCTCTACATAATACATAGTGGGGGATACGAGTAATTAAGGAGATTTTAGTCTTTTATCTTGCAAATGTATGCTGTGTATACTCATTAGAATCGCCTCGATGAGGCGATTCTAATGAGTACACACAGCATGCATTTTCATTATAGAACACCGAAAAGATGTCTTAAAGTAACTCGTTATGCCTCCTGACAGTAACCTCAGTGGCTCGAACTACCCCTGTCCCGAACAGATTTTCGAGGTCCCAAAGGTGTTCGAGCCATTGAAGTTCGACTGTATTTTGTATTTGGCACTTTCACTGCGTATCTCTTCTACGTTAAGTGTAATTTACTGTAGGACAGTTTTCGTCTTTATTACATTTTATTTTACCATTGAGGTAACTGATATAAAGTGCTTGCTCAGTCGGGAGAAGAGCTGCCTACTCGGCTAGCAAAGTCAGTACATGTTTATTCCAATTCGATGTATATATTTCCAATTCGATAAATATTATCTGTCCGTTGCATTTATTATTTCCTTTACTATGGTAAGCATTAGTTTTCTCATTGTCCTTCAAAGCGTCGATGATCGGTACTCCTTAGAATCCATCACGAAAACACGCCTATATAATTTTGACCCCCCTCGAATCCCACTTTTATATAGTAAAACTGGGGTTTGTAGGGGTAAACCTTATTTTTCCTATTTCTACTCTAAGATATAGATTGTGAGGCGGTTCTAACGAGTACATACAATCTATATTTTGAGCTGAAATAAGAAAAATATCACAATTTTTCATCTCAAAATTTTCATTTTTCCGGCGATAAAGGTTACACTGTTTTGGTATAGGCGTGTTCTCGTAATGACTTTATCCGGGCGGTTCTAATGTGGGGCCACAACCGGTATTTTAGTCATACTTATGAAATACAAAATAGAAGTGAAGGCAATGATCAGAAATCGATAAAATCAACTCACAGTTCCCATCAGAGATACCAAAGGGAAAGAAACACAAACATGAAACAACATTACCTTAATGGAAACTTCAACAGCGGAAAGCCAAAAGGACAGTTACTTTCCTACAAGTTTGAATCAGAGGGAGACCGTATTAGAGACAGAAGAGAAAGTTTTTCTTGTACACCAGCCAAGGAAATCCGTGATTTTACCCTGGGATAGAAATTTATGTTCTGACCCTGGTGTTCCGACCCAATATCGAATATTCCCGCGTGTTTGATAAATGTACTGGTTGAATACGACCTCGTATGCGCCGTCGTTAAGGTTGACGTCACAGCAACGTCACTAAACATTCTTGCAGTGTCAACACAATATGGCGGACGTTGGTAAACGAAGTGACTGCAGCACCAAGACATGAAAGGTATGCAAGAAAAAGAATCCAATATGGGTGTGAGGGGTGGATAGAAAAATCCGTCCCTCGGGATCACTGTCCGGCATCACTTGGCAACCCTCGTGATGCCGGACGGTGTCCCTCGGGACGGATTTTTCAATCCACTCCTCACACCCATATAAGATTCTTATAATCTCACATACTACTATGTGCGTTTCAGTGTTAGTTTGTTTTGTAGATTCATTTCTATACATTATGTACCGGTTGTTTTTGATAATTGATTTCATTGTGAAACCTTGGAAATATTTGAGGGTGATTGATGAGATTTAATTGGCCGAAACTAGCTACTCTGGTCCAGAAAATTGTACACTTCATACTTATAAGTTGTGTGGCGTATCCTTTGCTTCTGAAGGGTAACCCTTTTATAGAACATACAGTCGAACTTCGATGGCTCGAACCCCTCTGGGACCATGAAAATTTGTTCGAGACAGCAGTAGTTCGAGCCACGGAGTGTTGCTATTTGTGCCTCACCAGGAGACATAACAGAGATAATTGTGGAATATCTTTTCGGTGTTTTATATTGTAAATGTTGTGTGTACTCATTAGAATCGCCTCATCAAAGTCCGGCATTCTGGAAATATTACCCTCATGATAAATGTTGTCATCCATTTCAGTTCAGGCTCATGTCTTTTGATAATTTTGAAAGAATTCCACTGGGGGCTTAAATCGATTTTATATGGCCATAATCCTCGCCCTTACCTCTGTCGCGGTATACACTAATTTTGTTTAGTCCACATGAAGGCTTCCTATCTCAACAGTGTAACATCTCCGAGAACATACAAATAAAAAAATATTCGATTTCAAACCATTCATTTCCAATTGCGTCTGCTACATATTACATCTTTAACCCATTTTGTACCAGAAGCCCCAAAATGGGTAGTTGGCAGACAGTGCAGGCCCAGATCAGACGCCACAGACCACGGCTTCTGATCAGGGCCTACACTGTTTGCAAAATGTTTTGCCAATTTCTAAAAAAAAATATTTGGTGAAAACACAACCTGACACCCCTAGTATTTGAAATGGACTCCTGCTAAATTTGGTACAAAAAGGGTTAATAGAAAAGAATTACTCTGCGTGCCACTACGCATATACTAGGTCAATATTTCTTCTGCTTTTCATTTTTTTCACAAATTAATCAGAAGTTATTGCGTTCTTGGGTACCGCAAAGGTCTGATGATAATCTATTGCTGTTAACATTAAAATAACACGCCTTTTCAATTACATTGTGGATTGTACTTCCGAATAAATTTCAGATGAAAAATTGTCATATTTTTTCTTGTTTCTGCTCAAAATATAAATTGTGGGTATACGTTAGAACCGCCTCATCGAGGCCGTGATTGAATTAACTACCATGCATGCAGGTCTATCGTATAATATTTATATTGTGCCCAATCTTTTTATATAGATGAATGATTTTTCGAAAATGGGTACAGAAGAAATGTGTGTGTGTGTGGGGGGGGGGGGGGATGTGAATTCGGGTTTAATGTCGCTTTCAACAATTTTTCAGTCATATCACGACGGTGTCTGGTTGCGACAGGGAGTTCAATGCTCACTTTAATAGTGCTGCCTCACTGAAGTATCATGTCCCAGACATATTACATGATACCACACCCAGTCACATTATCCTGACACTGGGTCGACTAGTCCTAGCTCTACCCCGTAAATCTGAGTGCCAAGCGATGAGCAGCTAGTATCACTTTTAACGACTTGGTATTAGCGGCCCAGGATCGAACCCATGACCTCCCGTTCCCCGGAGCAGACACTCTACCAACTGAGCTATCGGGGCCGGTTAAGGTACTGAAGGAAACTAAATTTTATAGTGGTATATACTTTTTCTTATTTCTGCTCTGGGGATTCGTAATGAGCACCTAAACATTGGTTTATGATATAACTAAGATATTTATGACAAATGCTCATTAAAAATAAAAAAATAGCAGTGAATGCAATGATCAGGAATCGATACAATTAACCCATCACGTAAACAAGTCCGTGAAATAAAGACCCCCTTAACCCCACTTTATATTGAGAAAACTGGGGTTTACACGGTAAATATTATTTTCCTTATTTCTGCTCCAAGACATAGGTTGTGGGTACTCGTTAGAACCGCGCACCCAAAACCTATGTTTGGAGTATAAATAAGAATTAATGTAACAAATTTTCATCAGAATAATGACCTTTTTTTTTGGGGGGGGGGGGGGGGTATTTTGGAAAAATTCACTATATCACACGGATGTGTTATCGTAATGCCATATCTCATCCAGAGACACCAAAAGATAAGAAACACGAACATGAAATAACTATAGTCCGGGATTTGAGACCAGATTTCAAAAAATTCAATGCACCCAAAATGCTCAGCTTTATTTGTGCCGTTTCATTGAGATAGAAGCCTAACCTATATGACATGTGATTATTTAGCAAATCTGGTGGGGAAAAGGGGTTGGAAATTTTATGAGTTTACACCCATCCCCATGCGGATGGTATAGTTGGGTGGAGTTTAGTTATGTGTAGCTTGCGCTTATATATGGATTTTGATTTAATACATCAGCCAAAACATATGTCAATACTCGAAGGCACCAAAATTCATGATATGACGTAATTTCATCCGGTGTTACCATAAAGTTTGACCATTGAAATTTGACCCCCAAAATTTGGTAAATTTTACACTATTTTCGCGCTAAATACTTTTTAGTACTTTTTGAAACAATTTCTTTTCCGTCAATATGAAGGACGGTTATTTTTGCACGTGCATGTGAAACTTGATGACTCTGTTTCAATCCGGTCATGCACAAGGGACTCCGATACCTATGGACCATTTTACCACTTTTTCCTGTTGTGTCACAGATCGTGATAAAAATATATTTAAAAACCAACATAAACTAAATTATTTTACTGGCTGGTCATAGATGTATCATAACAGGGACCGATAGATATATTTTTGAAAGTTACTGATGGCCATTTCCTTCCGGTTTATATTTAGTGAGGGGAATATACATCACCAAGCATATTTGTCAGCGGGTGAACTGGCAAGTGATTCTCTAAATTGGTGACTTGGAACAATCAACATTTAATGAAAACATTGCATATTTCAAGAATCATTATCCAAAGTTTCCGGTTTGTGCTGAAGGCTCCCCAAGTAACATCGACACTATTATATTTTAAACACCTAAATGTTACTGGCCACTTGAAATCTTACTGGGTACCTTATTTTCTGTTAAATCGCACGACTAAAAATAAATTGTACCCGAGGTTTAATGTAACGTAAAGCCATCCCTTAAACATTCTTCTGTCTTCCCTTTTCCCAGAGTTGTGGTATAACCTGTAAAAGTGCGTCTCAAGATGTCACCTGCACTTACTGTCTACCATTTTGTTGGGCAACCTGCCTACGATAGCCTTGTCCCTCAATTCATCATTAGCTCTTAATCACCCTGTGTCTTTTGTCACACACTGGTTAATCTGTTCTTCATCTCCTTTATTACTACTTCCTTTTTCTGATATTTGTCCCATATATTGATTGTTTTGGGTTTAAAGGCGCGTCATCCCTTGTTGGTCATTTTTGTCCTCTCTCCAGAGAGGGAGAAAAGCGAGAGAAGAGATAGTTGAGCAGATGAACGTAAGAGGCAAAGGAGAAATGGAAAAAATAGAAAAAAGCAGAAACAGAAGAAATAACAGTATTCACGTTTGAAAAACAGAGTGCATGCAATGATCAGGAATCTATACAAACTATCTCGCACCTCCCATTCAAAACACCAAAATTAAAACGTCATGGATGGAAAGCCAGAAAGACAGTTATCTGCCCACATGACCGAACGGCTATCCAAAATAAAAAAGGCATTAGCAATACATACATCTTAAGGACTAATTATGAAAATAATAAAACACAAAAAGGATCGACGACGGAGGCAGTAAGAAGTTTTACGGGGCCGAGATGGGGCTGGACACTTTAATAGATTTTAGGTGGTCATACTACTCGCCCTTGATTGTCGTGGTTAAAACCGATACATTGTACACCCTACATGATGGAGTTCTAGCTCATCAGTGCAACATCTCCGAGAACAGAAACTCAAACGACTAAAGAGATGAAACAACGATGAGGACTCGACAGCATGAAATAGCTAGAATTCTGCAGCAAAGGGAACCAAACAGTTACGCTTCGGTTAACCCTATCAGAGACAGCATCAGACACCTACCTTCAGGCGTTCTGGCGGAAATGCGTTCGTACATATGAAAGGAACTAGGCGGGCGGGTTAATTTACTTGAGGTTGAAACCTAATATGTCAGATATATTGAACAGTGAACAGGGACGATGTTTGGCATAATAAATGTTACGATTCCTACGTAAATCAAGCTTCTTCTCTTCACCTTTGTCAAGAAGGGTGGGAACATCGGGTTCAACACAGACCCTCGACTGAACTTTCCTGCATCTTCATGTAACTTGGTGACCTCAATTTGCGCATGTTTGCCAAAAGATCGACTAAAACCAGAGTCACTCAATCAGCAAATAAGCTGGAGTATATCAAATCCGCAGCTGGAGAATTAGATGCTGATATTTAAATTTAGTACAGTATCTTTTTTTTTTTTTTTGCAGCAAATTAATGTTAAAAACCAAAACAATAAACCTCTACAACATTTAAGTAAAATCGTTCCACCAAATACTGTATAATGTTTCTTTTTTGTTCGCAGTAAAATTTCGCACACCTTCAGTCAAAAGGAGGCTTGATTGTTCAGAGGCGTAAACTCATTAAAACACGACTTTCCTTCAATTATGAAATACTGAACAAAAATCTGCCAACCCTTTGAAAAAACAAAACTGAAATAGGGCCGCGCTGTTATCTTCACTGAACATTGTCGTCTTTCAGAGGTATTGCTGTCATGGTAACTTCAGACCAAACTACCACTGGTCACCAATTAATTGTTTATGAAGCTAAGCAACAAAAGATAACCAAACAAGCGCAATCAGTAAAGCAGAAAACTGTGACTGCTGTATCATGACAACGCCAATTAGATATGGTTTACGCTTGCCATCAAGTTTACGCGACTTTTAATAAATGCCCTGAACACAAAATTGTAAACAAGCGGCCGATGGGAAACTACGCGCACCAGAGCTCAAGTGGGCATAAGTCCCTCCCCCCCCCCCCCCCCACACACACACCCGTGGTGGTCATTTATTTTAACAGACCATAATGGTTTAGTAGAGGCCAATCCCAGGACCATTGATGCCAAATTATTTTGAAATCACCCATTTTTTTTTTTTTGCCGTCGCATACATTATAGACAGCATTGAACCATCTTAGGGCTAGAGTCCAAAATGCCGCATACCAAGGTCTTGTATTTCTTGAGATGCAGAATTTAAAATCACTTTTGGTCGTTTATTGGTGTGACGCTCACACAGATCCCTCTAACAAACTTGGAATTCTCGACCACACTGATGCAGTATATGTAATTTGGTATCAGTTAGCCCAGCTGTTTTAGAAAAATTAAAAACTATTTAATCTTATGGCCCCAGGATCATTAAGCTGAATGCAAATATCAACTATGATGTCATAAGCTGCAACAGAACCAGAAAACCCTGTCTTTTCCATACAAAATCCTAAGTGGCCGAATGTGACCTTGACGTAAGAAAGGTCATGGTTAACGAAATGTCATCATTTAGACAAATTCGATAGGGCCCGGGTCCCATATATTGTATACCAAGTTTCAAGGTCATCGGTCGATTGGTTCCTGAAAAGGCGATGTTCAAAGGTTTTTACCATATATAGGCATGGTGGACATTTTGGTCATGTGACCCAGATATTCAGAATATATGTTTGTTCTTCCACCCCATGACGGCTTCACATATAATTTGGTTCCAATTGGCCTTGTAGTTTTAGAGGAGATGTCGCTTGGAATTGTTTGGATGCTTAAATGAGAAAAGAGGGAACATTTATCTCCCCTTTTTATGTCTTTTTCCCCACTTTTTTGATTCTCTAACTCCATTTTCAAGATGCTGAGAGACCTCTAAATACATTCGTATCATAGTTAAGTGTGAGAAAGTAAGGTGCATTAAACTCCTTAAATACGGGTGCTACGAATTTCAAATCCCCGACTTACTAGACCATAGTAGAAATATCGCTAGCAGAAAGCAATATAACAGTAGAGAAGGCAATAATTAAGTATCGATACAATTACCTCATACTTTTTGTCCAAGACTCATACGAAAAAGATAGATAACGACATGTCAACCCCCTTTTGGGGTCATACGCGTCAAACGGTTGGTGATCAATAGGGATTTAGTGCTATGAGGATTTTGAAAATGAAAATGTTATAATGGTAATGATTTAAAAAAATATAGATCTGAAATAGATTACAGCCTACCAATGGCGATAAGATGAAGAGTAAATAACAATGAGCATTACGATAACATACCCGTGCGACATGGTGCAATTTTTACATCTCCAAAATGGCTACTTTTCTGATGAAAATTCATGATATTTTTCTTATAAATGCTCAAAACATAGGTTGTGGGTGCTCGTTAGAACCGCCTCACTGAGGCGGTTCTAACGAGTAGCCACAACCTATGTCTTGGAGCAGAAATAAGAAAAATATTGTTTACCCACGTAAACCCCAGTTTTCTCTATATAAAGTGGGGCATAAGGGGGTGTTCATTTCACGGACTTGTTCACGGGATGGGAAAACAAACAAACAGACAAACAAAAACCAAGAATCACGAAAAGCCGACAACCGCCTCTCCTTTTCCCACAAGAGGTTACAAGAGGTGATCAAGATGCAACAGACAATAAAGGAAAATCAATAATAATACACAATAATAAGCACATACAACCTGAAGAGCCCCGTAGGAAAATCCGACAAAGCAACCATTACGATAACTCACCCTTGCGACATAAGCATTTTTCACATCCCAAAATGGCTACTTTTCTGATGAAAATCCTTGATATTTTTTTTATAAATGTTCAAAACATAGGTTGAGGGTGCTCGTTAGAACCGCCTCATTGAGGCGGTTCTAACGAGTATCCACAACCTATGTCTTGGAGCAATAATAAGAAAAATAATGAATACCCCCGTAAACCCAAGTTTTCTCTATTTAAAGTGGGTATTAGTGGGGGGGTCTTCATTTCACGAACATGTTTACATGATGAATTAAAATAATCAACATTAGAACCACCGCCTGCAGACGGTCAGTAGTGATAACAACTGAGAAGTTTAAATCGATTCTATGGGCCACAACATCGTTCTTTTACAACACAGGAAAAATTTGATAAAGCTGGAGGGACGAGTGCCGCAATAAACACTAAAATTTGAATAATTAAATTTTATGATAGAGTCCAATTTACGTTAATAATGAGATAACATTATCAACAGGTACATCTTGA
The DNA here is from genome assembly GCA_963580285.1 of Lucinisca nassula. Taxonomy (NCBI): domain Eukaryota; kingdom Metazoa; phylum Mollusca; class Bivalvia; order Lucinida; family Lucinidae; genus Lucinisca; species Lucinisca nassula. The sequence continues at coordinate 184,879 of CAUZLF010000024.1, forward strand.
AACACTTGCTGCAAAGTGTAAGCTTTGCAGTATAAAAAGTCAACGCAGCCAAACAAACTATTTTGGAAAGAGAAAGGCTGATAACAGCCTCCACAAGTTGGCTGATCATCACGATTAAAAAGGTAAGAATGCGTAACTTTAATATGGCCGATGCGCAGTCGAGTTAAAGCTACATTCTCTTTGCATCCGACTGTATAATTCTGACCAACTTCAACCTAAGTTTATTTCTCCTGCGGCTAGGAACATAGCAACCAAGTGTTCCAGGCCCTTTACAAGAACGAATATGCAACATCGTGACCTATCAACACATTGTACCCAAGCTGAGCGGGGAAACAGTCATAGTGAATGGATCCGACAGCCAACAAGTTTAACCCAAAACTGTACACAGAATTGCGAGCCTCCAGGAGGGGATATAAATCATGTTGCTGAAGATTTTTATGAGGATATTTGGCTCAACATTCTGTTTATTCGATAGTTTGGGATTCAAACTAAAAGTAAAGGCAATACAATTACATTACAACTCCCGTCCTATACACCAAAACAGAAAGAAACAGCAACATAAACAGCTTCACCGTAATTAAAAAATCACACATAGAAAGCCAAGTGGGGCAGTTTGTTAACAACAGGAAGGAAAAAAAATGCTATCACAACAATAATAACTAGACAAAAGTGCCCAGTGGGGCACGTATACCCCCGGCCAGTGCCATCACCTCAGCTGAAAATAGCAATGTCAAAAGCTTCTTTGCATATACAGAACTACAAAGGGAAATAACTCTAAAAGGCCTGACCCCTTGGCCCTTATTTTCTTTCCCACAATACAACTAGTCATACTGATCATGTTTGCAAAATTTCAAGTTTCTATGTACAGTAGTTATTGAGAAAACTCTAAAAGGCCTGACCCCTTGGCCCTTATTTTCTTTCCCACAATACAACTAGTCATACTGATCATGTTTGCAAAATTTCAAGTTTCTATATACAGTAGTTATTGAGAAATCTTTGACACAAAATAAAAATATACACTATTAAACAGCAAGAACTACAAAGGGAAATAACTCTAAAAGGCCTCAATACAAGTAGTCATACTGATCATGTGTGCAAAATTTCAAGTTTCTATGTGAAGCAGTTCCTGAGATATCTTTGACACAAAATAATTGTGTACGGACACACAGACAGACAGACAGACGGAAAAGACAAAAACTATATACCCCCATTGCATACTTCGTATGCCGGGGGTATAAATATAATAGTAGATAATAATAAGAAGAATAAGACGAAGAAGAAGAAGAAAGCACAACAGATTCACAGCCTCGGAATGGTGCGTAAAACCTGCTAGTGGTAGAGGGTAGGCTTACATGACCACAATCCTCACGTTTGTATTAGCTTCGTGGCTTACTGCCATCAAAGGTATGCGATAAGTGCGACGAAGTCTATGAAATATCAGAGGGAAATCTGTTATGGCTTGTTAAAGGTAGATTTAAGTAATCTGAAAGCCAGACGTTATTCTGCTTTTGGTCTGTCTACGTATGATTTTCCCACGCCCTCACAATCTTATAAAAATATTGGTAATTTGATTGAATGGAAAGGTCCATGCAGGGATGCCCTCTATCTTGCGTGTGGTATGGGGGTGCTCTTTTCACTTTTGGAGAGCATAAAAATAATACAATATGGTCATGCCAGAATGCGTGTGGGATCTCGCCTTTCTTCTTGACAATATCTATAAAAATCTATAAAAGATTTGGTACTAAATGATTAAAACAAATTGTGAGCATTCCGATGGATTAAACTGAGCACACCTTTTGGCTGATCTGCTCTTGTTCTGTCTTGAAATAGATCAGCTCTAACTGTGATTTGTTGACTAATAAATCACAGTTTGGAGGTCAGTTGTAAAGTAGACAAATCACGAGCGCGTAGCGCGCGTGATTTGTCTACTTACAACTGACCGACAAACTGTGATTTATTACTCAACAAATCACAGACAAGAGCTGATCTATTTCGACTCTAACACGCTGAAAATCGGCAATAATGTTGTTGTTTCCTTCAAGGAAATCGACTAGTGACGTCATAAATTGGGAATTGTAATGACGTCATTCGTCACGCTCTTCCGAGCTGTAATTTGTTGTAGAATAAAACACAGTTATTTTCCATTGCCTATATAGGCGCGCTGTGTTAGAATCTGTCTTGAAGGTGGCTTCATGCTGTCCCTTTCTGTTGAAAACCAATCTGGAGTTATTGAAGCTTTAGATGCGTTATTAAATATTCACAATACCTACTTCTATAGTTTGATCGCTCAAATTTGCCCTCTAGACTTTCAGTTAAATGGATCAAATTCTTCTGATACCAAAGCCCCGCTTTGGGGTTCATATACATCTATTTTAGATGGGTCTGTTTCATGCAAAATGTATCACAAACGCTGTGGTTTTGTTTTTGGGATTGTGGGTTTTCCTTTCTTTGTTGTGTTCCTGGAGCGGATTCCTGCGGTGTTATATATCACAATTGCCAGCGTGTCTAGTCGTGTAACTGACTTCGGCACTCGTAAAAAGGTTTTAAACCTTTCATCAGGGTTATCGGTATCATGGGCTTCGCATTGCCTTTTCGAAGTTTTATAAACGTAATTTTGACTTATTTTGTGTTTTGGGTCTCTTCTGTTGGAACCTATCGGAACCCGATTATTGCGGTGACAAAGAATATAAATTCCGAAACAAATATAAGCTTGCGGTTATTTCGGTGCCCTGTTTCATGGGGTTATTCTTCGATATGAGGAGATGGGGTACAACATACTTAAGTGTTATACGACAGACTGCTTGTATGGTAGTTAACATAGTCACGCTTGATAACTTTGCTCCTATCTTTAATTGCATGCCTGCAGATTCTATGACGGCTCCAATCTAAAGATTTACTTAAGGTGGTGTATGTTGTTGCCTGATGCTCAGTCTCTAGCCAGGCCAACCGGAGTCTTACTGTTGGTTTTCTTCTATTATTTCAAGCAGTCGAGTCATCATCGTTGTTTCATCTCTAGTCGTTTGATTTTTATGTTCTCGGAGATGTTGCACTGATGTGTTAGAAGTCTTTCTTGCGAACTGAACAAATTAATTATCTAAAACCACGGCGGAACCAGGTGCGATTATTGTGGTTACTACCTCTGATTTGGGCACGCGCCCCAACCGCACAGTGGAATACGTTTTACGGACAGTTCCAATGTGGTCGTTACGCAAACACGCCTATACAAATACATTGCCACCTTTATCGCCGAAAAAATAAAAAATTTATGATGAAAAATTGTGATGTTTTTCTTATTTCTGCGAAAATAAGGTACACCCCCCGGAAACCCCAGTTTTACTATATAAAAGTGGGATTCAGGGGGTCAAAATTATATAGGCGTATTTTCGTGATGCTTCTGTCGTGGTTAATATTGTTATAGTTCCATCTTCGCATATATGAATTGCTGGCGTGATATTGGATTGCCATTTGTGGGACAGTTATTGTCTTTTTGGCTTTCTGTTTGTGAAGTGTTTGTTAATGTGAAGTTATTTTATGTTTGTGTTTCTTTCCTTTTGATGTCTTGAATTGTAGGTGTGAAGCTATTGTATCGATTCCTAATTATTGCCTTCACTTTTATTTTAGATAAATACTTTGCTCAGTTTGTGAGAAGGGTTTCTAAGTAGAAGTAAAACAAAGATCAGGAATCGAAACAATTAACTTACTCCACCCATCAAAGACACCAAAGGGAAAGAAACACAAACATGAAGCGACCAGACCATAATGGAAACCAAAAAAAGGATGGCCTTAAGGACAGTTACTTTCCCACAAAATGTCCAAATGGCCATCTAAAATAAAAAGACACAAGTGATCCACACAGTAAGTAGTAACAAACAACAACATAAATAAATCGCCACAGAAGAACCGCCTTGGAACGGTCAGTGGAAAGAATTCCACTGGGGGGTGGGGGGGTGGCTTAAATCGATTTTACATGGCCATAATACTCACCCTTACCTCTGTCGCGGTATACACTAATTTTGTTTATTCCACATGAAGGCTTCCTAACTCATCAGTGTAACATCTCCGAGAACATACAAATCAAAAATCTACAAAGATGAAACAAGGTTGAGGACTCGACAGCATACAACAACAGAATTGCTGGAGCAAAAGAAAACCAACAGTTAGACTCCGAGGGGCCCGACCAAAGACGGAGCATCAGGCGCCAACCAACATAAAGAATACTAAAATAAAATAAAATTCCAGTTATGTTTTTACGCTGGAACCGTCATATAATCTTAAGCCCAAACCACCGGTGTGCAGTCAAAGAGGGAAGCAAAGTTGTCAACCGTGATTGGGTTTACCACAATGCATGCAGTCTGTTTTATAATATTGATGTTGTACCCAATCTTTATATATCGACGAACGATTTTACGAAATTGGGTACTAAAGTCATTACAGACATGTATTTTTCTAAATTTATATACTAAGTCACCATAGAATTCGGGTTCCGATAGGCCTTGTAGCAGAAATGTTTAAAGTGCAACATTGAATTTTGAAACCAAATCAGAATGACGTCTATAAAATTTAGAAAAGAATTTGCGTAGTTTTTGATACCGATACCCCTGTTTAAGAAGTTTAGCGGTTAATAATTTATTACAAGTGTTGAAGTCGGATACATAACTAGACACTCTAACGAGTAGAATTAACTGCGAAATATAAACCCCGTACGATGTCGCATGAGGAACATCACCTTCCAAAAAAAAGGAAAACTACTTATCAGTGCAACGTTACCGAGAATATAAAAACTAAACGCATAAAGAGATGAAACGACTGCGAAGACTCGACAGCAAGAAATAACCGAAATGCTCGAGGAAAAGAAATCCAACGGTTGGATTCAACTGGGCCTGACCAGAGACAGCTGAAAGACTTTAAATTCAAGAAACTACCCAATGTATTCAGGCCAATATGTCCTCTTCATAACGAAAACACGCCTATATAAATCTGACCTCCCTTGAACCCAACTTTTATATAGTAAAACTTGGGTTTATAGGGGCAAACCTTGTTTTTCTTAGTTCCGCTCTAAAATATAGATTATGGGTTCTCGTTAGAACCGCCTCAATGAGGCGGTTCTAACGAGTACCAACAATCTATATTTTGAGCAGAAATAAGAAAAAATATCAGACTGTTTCATCTTAAAATTTTCGTTTTATTTCGGCGTTAATATTTACATTGTATTTGTATATGCGTGTTTTCGTAATGTGAAGATAACACTGTGGGTCTTCTATAATTCCGTTTTGTTTGTCACATATCCCGTGAATATAGTTCACATAGTGCAATTGATACCTTTTAATGCTATCGAACTTTTTGCTTTGGAACATTTTTATGAGTTAATTACTTCATAATCGTTGCTTACCGATTAAACTTGCTGGTAATAAATAAAAAACACGTGATAGACATGACCTTACGCGTTTATCCTAGCTTAATTCAATTATAAGAGTAAATTTGTATTTCTTAAAAGCAATTCATAGGAAGGAAAAACAAATGACTCGTACCTGCATACTTGCAGTATTAAAAATGATCGAGATTTTATTCCAATGTGAGGGATTCAGATGAACTCGTATAAAAGAACAATTTAATTTCTCTTTTTATCGCTAATATAGTTCGAACAAATTTACCTGAGACTGGTGAACTCTATTAACATAATTTCACACCCGACTGAATGTATGTATTTGTCTTCGCCGTCTCCCGAAAATTGCGATATTGTTATTCAATACATAGAGGACGGCAATTCACGAGATGTCGAAAATTCACGAGAAGTTTACGAAAGCCGACGTATTAGGCGATAACATTGACTTATTTATTCCTTGCATAAAGGCCAGTCTCATCACGAAAACATGCCTATATAACTTTGACCCCCTTGAACCCCACTTTTGTATAGTAAAACTGGGGTTTACAGGGGTAAACATTTTCTTATTTCTGCTCCAAAATATAGATTGTGGGTACCCACAATCTATTTTTCGAGTAGATATAAGAAAAATATCGCAATTTTTTATCAGAAAATTTTCGGTTTTGCGCAGTAAAATTTACAATGTATTGATATAGGCGTGTTTTCGTAATGTCATGTCAAATCGTTCGAACTATGACAACATTTAAAACCTTTTTTTGTTTTTAGTAATGCATGCTGTCTGTCTGCCATGACATTCATGTTTTGTCTGCCATTCAATTTCATTATAATTGGACAAATTTGCAATCTTGTATTTTATGGCTTTTGGCTATATTCAACTGCTTTCGCAGTTTTAAAACATACCTCAAAACTTATTTGGTGCATATTACTCTTCCAGCTGTGGATGAGAACCATTTAGGCATGTTCAGATTTTATCATGTCTTTCAAAAATGGTCGAATCATGAGCTGAAATGGACATTAGGTAAGTACGCCTATTCAAATATATATTAAAAAAAAACAAACATCAAAAATGAAAATTTTCAGATAAAAAATCTGATATTTTTCACATTTCTGCGCAAACGTTGATTGCGGGTACTCGGTAGAACCACCTCAGCGAGACTGCTCTTACGAGTACCCACAATCTATGTTTTTGTGCAGAAATACGAAAAAAAGTGTATATCCCTGAAAACCCCAGTTTATATTTCGCAATTAATTCGATTTGATAGAGTGTGTAGTCATGTAACTGACTTCAACACTCGTAATAAATTAGTAACGGCTAAATTCCTTTAGCAGGGTTATCGGTACCATAAACTACGCAAAGCCTTTTCAAAATTTTATAGACGCCATTCTGATTTAATTTGTAAATTCAATATTGGACTTAAATCTCTTCTGCAACAAGGTCTATCGGAACCCGAATTTTATGGTGACTTAGTATATTAATTCAGAAAAATATATAACCGCAATGACTTCAGCACCCAATTTCGTAAAATCATTCTTCGATATAAAAAGATTGGGTACAACATGGATGTTATACGACAGACTGCAAGCATGGTAGTTAACCCAATCACGGTTGGCAACTTTGCTTCCCTCTTTAATTGCACGCCGGTGGGTCAGGCCTCGGATTCTATGACGGCTCCAACGTAAAGGCTTATTGCGAATTAGAGAGATCTAATTTTTGGTAATGTTGGTTGGTGCCTGATGCTCTGTCTCTGGTCGGGCCCATCGGAGTCTAACTGTTGGTTTTCTTTTGCTCCAGCATTTCAGAGGTTTCTTGCTGTCGAGTCCTCACCGTTGTCTCACCTCTGTGGTTCTTTGATTTTTTTGTGTTCACGGAGATGTTGCACTGATGAGTTAAGAGGCCTTCATGCGGACTGAACAAGTTATTTGTCTAAATCGCGACGGAAGTAAGGGCGAGGATTGTGGCCACGTAAAATCGATTTAAGCCCCCCAGTGGAAATCTTTCCACTGACCGTTCCAATGCGGTTCTTCTGTGGCGGTTTATTTATGTTGTTGTTTGTTACTTACTGTGTGTATCACTTGTGTCTTTTTATTTTGGATGGCCATATGGCCATTTTGTGGGAAAGTAACTGTCCTTATGGCCTTCCTTTGTTTAGGTTTCCATTATGGTCTGGTCGCTTAATGTTTGTGTTTCTTTCCCTTTGGTGTCTTTGATGGGTGGTGTAAGTTAATTGTATCGATTCCTGATCTTTGTTTTACTTCTACTTTACTATACAAAATTGGGGTTTAAGGTGGTCAAGATTATACAAGCGTGCTTTCGTGATGTTTTTTTTTTTCAGTGCTAAAACACACCTAAAAACTTATGTTAGCACTGAGGCCAGCTATGATTTCGACCCCTACAGTCATTACGGCGTGTAGTTCAGATTTGGTCATATCTTTCAAAAATGGTCGAATGAGCGGCAGCTCCGTCTGAAATAGATAAAATTCCTATATTAAAATCACCTTGTGTGGCGGTCGCAAAAAGTCTCCCTGCCCTGCAGTATAGTGTTGTATATATTTTCTTGTACTTTTGGATCATGGATTCCATTGCTGAATTATGAAAATATTTGAGGGTCACTGATAAGGCCTGATTGGCCGAAACTATCTAGTCTGACCCGGAAAACATGTACACTCCATATTTTCCAGTTCTGTGGTGTATTCCTTGCTTCCAAAGGATAACCCTTTCTAGAACATATTTAACGTCACTACAGCTGGTGTCTGGGAATGTGTGGCGGCTGTAAAAGGTCTCCCTGCCCTGCATCACAGTGTAGTTTATATTTTGTTGTCTTTTGGGATCACTGATTCAATTGTTGAATTGCCCCGCCAATCGGGGCTTGAAGAAATAATGGGCTGCATGATGTTTCCACGCAGAGCTAAATCTGACCGCACACGAGTACTGGTAAACCGCTTAGAGTATCTAAGCCTGCCCAGGCAAAGCGGTGCGAGTCGGACCATCCATGCTTATTCCGCTATTCAGACCATCTACCATTAACCATTTTGGTTTCATTGGGCGACAGGGCTCGAGATGTCATTTCATCTCAATGTTGGGTAAAAATCCCACAAAATTGGAAGCAACAACTCCAAAATGACCTAAACAGTGTTGACGGGGACGTTAAACCTCAAATCAACCAACCAATCCATTGTTGAATTATGAAAATATTAGAGGGTCACTAATGAGGCCTGATTGGCCGAAACAAGCTAGTCTGGCCCAGAAAACGTGTAACTCCATATTTTCTAGTTCTGTGGTGTATTCCTTGCTTTCAAAGGATAAATCTTTCTAGAAAATATTTAAGACCACTTTTGAACAGTCCAAAAGGTGATCTCTTATCAGGAGACTCTGTGTGTAGAAAACAAAAAGTAAGAATAACTGAAACCTTCTTAATATGCGTTTAGAAGTAGTTTAGTCTTAATTTTAGATGGTCTTAACAGCGGAATTTTACTACAATATTAACCCTTAAGACGCCAGTCACAGCCACTGTCTTCTACTTTGTTATTGCATGCTAATGACTTTACATCACGAAAACATGCCTATATTATTCTGCCCCCCACCTTCAACCCCATTTTTATACAGTAAAACTGGGGTTTACGGGGGTAAACCTTATTTTTCTTTTTTTCTGCTCTAAAATTTATTTCTATAATTTGAGAAGAAATAAGAAAAATATCACACTTTTTCATCTTTAAATTTTCAATTTTTCGGCCGTAAAATTTACAATGTATTTATATAGGCATGTTTTCGTAATGAAAAGTCACTGTTGCAAATAGTGTTTATCCAAATCAACCTGCTCCTCATGTCCAAAACAGACTACATTTTAGATGCAGTCATTTTGGGCAGCTTGGGGTTTATAATTGAAAAATAAATGTGAATGCAATGAGCAGGAATCGATACAATTAACCCACTCCTCCCATCAGAGACACCAACGGGAAAGAAACATAAACACCAAGCTACTATACTCTAATGGAAACACCAATAGCAGAAAGCCTAAAGGACAGTTACTTTCCAAACAAAATGACTAATTGGCTATCCAAAACAATAAAATATAAGCAGGCACACGTCGCTTGAGCACCGTCAAATCAACGTCGGTGCAACGTCACGACGTTGCACCGACGTAGATGTGACGTTGCATAAATATCATGAAGTCGCACGGACGTCGATATGACGTCACAGTTGTGTCATGTGCCTGCTGGGGATACACACACTCAAGGACAAAACATAACAAAGACCCGATCAAAATTTAGAAACCACCAAAGGCATTAAGACAAAGAGCACGATGGTGTACTAATGCAGCACAAGCAATCAAAACACTGACAGCACAGGTAGGTCGATTGTCAACTGATCCTGAACGGGGGCTTTGACTGTAAATACAGTAGAATTCCGCTATTCATTACGAAAACACGCCTTTAAAAATACATTGCCAAGTTTTTGGCCAAAAATTAGAAATTTTAAGATGAAAAATTGTGATATGTTTCTTATTTCTGCTCAAAACATAGATTGCGGGGACTCGATAGAACCGCCTCGGCGAGGCGGTTCTATCGAGTACCCACAATCTATGTTTTTGAGTAGAAATAAGAAAAAAATGTATACCCCCTTAAACCCCACTTTTACTGTATAAAAGTGGGGTATGAGAGGGTCAAAATTATATAGGCGTGTTTTCGTAATGTTAGACCACCTAAAAATCACACAAATTATGGTTTTGAAAGCATATTTAGAAAATGTCAGGTAGATTTTCTTTTTGTTTTATATCCAGTGTACTCTAGTGGGAGACCACCTTTGGGACTGTTCAAAAGTGGTCTTTAAGACCACTTTTAAACAGTCCCAATTATGGTCTTATTATAGGCGTTTTACAGTATTTCTGTTACCCATTACTTTCCTAAATTGTAAGCAAACAATGTAGTCGCTGCGTTCAGACGCTGCGTTCTGTGGCGTCCGGCCGTTTAATTCATGTACATGTACTGTAGGCAAACAATTTAGACGCTGGTCAGACGCAGATTTCTGTGGAAGCTGGTCACAGTCTATACTGCTCGATTCTATAGTTAACCTTATCAGTCACCCACTATATTGATTGCATTTCAGCACATTGACCTGATAAAGATATGCTATCTCAGGACAAGTGAGCTTTATCAGGTCAACGTGACATTGCACTTTTACGAATGAACCGGACTACTGGAAAACTGACAAAATTAGTATTTTTACTGGAAAAAATGAAAAGATTACTTGAAAAAAAATATTATAGGAATCATATAGTCAGCTGATACTAAATATATCGACCGCCAGAATGCTGGGACGCACTGAGGACCATCAATAATTGATCGTAAATTGCTAATTTAAGAGTGCACAAGGGGATATACTGATAAATAGAAAATCAGATTCGTGTCATTTGATATCAAGTTTATCAGGCTCGGCTTCGCGAACGCATGTAGAATCGCTCGGCAAGCCTCGCGATTCTACAAGCGTTCTCGAAGCCTTGCCTGATAAACTTGATATCAAAAGACACGCACCTGGTATTCTCTATCTTTTATGCAACTCGCTTACCTCATCGCGATTAGTGATTGTCACGTGGACTTTAGCACTGAAAAGCTACTTGCACTTTATACTTTTGTGTCGACTGACAAACAATCCACACAAAAATCAGATCTCGTCACATGCTTGTCACCCAGCGCTGTGGTACGGTCCAGGAGCACCCGTTGTTCTTTTTCATTTTTTAATCCATCATACGCGCGTCCTCACACTTACTTTGCTCAGGTTAAAAGTCATTGAGCGGTTTTTAACGATGGGCTCGATGTGAAAGAAATAATCTTGAAAGGGTCGTAAAACCAAAACCAATCAATTCTCAGTGCGTTTAAGGAAAACCATTATTGTAAACTAACTAATATGAAATTAGGCACTGCCTAGCCACGGGCATGTTTATTACTTTGTCCATTTCAACAATCAATCAACACTATGGTCAGGGATTTGCAATGTAAAATTCTCTCTACAAAATCATTTACTGCGGTGTTGACGTCAGTACTGAAGTACAGATTTAAATAACTATATTATATCTTTAACTTTTGCAGTATAAATTTCTAATTTTTCTAAAACTAAGACTGAATTGTCAGGTGGGTAATATATCTTATCGGATTTGGTTGCCACTTTTTGTAATATTTTAAATTTTACAAGTCTCGCTATTTTGAACATCTCCTTCTTGATGCCCGGGACTTCCGTGGAATGCGGGCTATGTTTGCTGATGTTGGCTCGGTGGGGGACGCCTATAAGTCCGCGGGTAGGCGTCTCTTGCCTAATGCCTCCAGTTGACTTGTCTCATGAGCTACGTCGGTCGGTGTGTGCTCGGACGGGGATGTGCTGTGTTTACCGGGCCTTGTCCGTCATCCGTTTCGGTTTCAAAACATAAAGGTTGAGACACACTGATGAAGATTAAATATCAGAAAGGCCTCTGTGCCACTACATTTGGTATAGTTACGCCTTAATTGTACAAAAAATAATAAAGTAGATAGTGATTGAACAACACTCTGAAACAATTAAACAGAGTGGTTGCAAACTCATAGGAATCTTAATCTTTATATTATAGTTATAACTCTTATTTAATGATTGGCAAAAAGTTACTAAAATATCCCCCCTCCCACCAACACAGTACAATTCAGAATATCACTTTGAGCAGTCAGTTTTTTTTTAAACTTTAAAGGGCTATAACTCTGCTGAAAATGAATTGATTAAAACAAAAAAAAAAAAAAAAAAAAAAAATGAAAAGCACGAAACAGTCCCAGTTAAGTTATATCTTGCCAACATAAATTCATACTCCAAATGTTATGAAAATCAATTGTTTTCTTCTCAAGATATATGGCAAAACTGACGCACATCACGTGAACAAGTCCGTGAAATGAACACCCCTTAAGCACCATTTCATATACAGAAAACTGGGGTTTATGGGGTATACATTATTTTTCTTATTTCTGCTCCTAGACATAGGTTGTGGGTACACAGATTAAATATCAGAAAGGCCTCTGTGTCACTACATTTGGTATAGTTACGCCTTAATTGTACAAAAAAGTAATAAAGTAGATAGCGATTGAACAACACTCTGAAACAATTAAACAGAGTGGTTGCAAACTCATTTGGATCTTAATCTTTATATTACAGTTATTACTCTTATTTAATGTTTGGCATAAAATTACTAAAATATCCCCCCCCCCTCCCACCAACACAGTACAATTCAGAACATTACTTTTACCATCCCCGATAGCTCAGTTGGTAGAGTGTCCGCTCCGGGGAACGGGAGGTCACGGGTTCGATCCCGGGCCGCGACATACCAAAGTCGTTAAAAATGGTACTAGCTGCTCCTCGCTTGGCACTCAGATTTACGGGGTAGAGCTAGGTCTGGTCGACCCAGTGTCAGGATAATGTGACTGGGTGTGGTATCATGTAATGTGTCTGAGACATGATACTTCATTGAGGCAGCACTATAAAATTGAGCTCCCTGTCGCAACCGGACACCGTCGTGATATGACTGAAAAATTGTTGAAAACGACGTTAAACCCAATTTCACACACAGAATATCACTTTGAGCAGTCAATTGTTTTAAACTTTAAACGGCTATAACTCTGCTGAAAATGAATTGATTAAAACAACAACAACAAAAAAAAAAAACAACAACACGAAACAGTCCCAATTAAGCTATATCTTGCCAACATAAATTCATACTCCAAATTTTATGAAAATCAATTGTTTTCTTCTCAAGATATATGGCAAAACTGACGCACATCACGTGAACAACTCCGCGAAATGAACACCCCTAAAACACCATTTCATATACAGAAAACTGGAGTTTATGGGGTGTACATTATTTTTCTTATTTCTGCTCCTAGACATAGGTTGTGGGTACTCGTTAGAACCGCCTCATTGAGGCGGTTTTCACGATTAGTTTGATTTGAAGTTTAACGCGGTTCTTACGGGCACTCATAACCTATGATAGCAGTGTAAATAAGAAAAATATCACTGATTTTCATCAGAAAAGTAGCAATTTTGGAGATATGAAAAAATGCACTTTGTTTGTTTTAATTGGAGTTTAACGCCCCCGTCAACATTATTTAGGTCATTTTGGAGACGTTGCTTCCAATTTTGTGGGACTTTTACCCGACATTGAGGTGAAATGACATCTCAAGCCTTACCGCCAAATGAAACCAGAAGGTTTATATGCATTGGATGATCTGACTCACACCGCTTTGCCTGGGTAGGCTTAGTCCTTCTAAGCGTTTTACCAGTACTGGTGTGTGGTCAGATTCAACTCTGCGCGGAAGCCCCGGTGGGGGCGGGGGGGGGGGGGGGGGGCGAGAAAAAAAATGGAATGCAAAAAGCTGTGCAAAAATCCCAATTAAGGGGTTGTCAATATCAGTTCACATGCAAAATTTGTTATCAAAACCATAAATTTGTTTACAAGATATTGAGGAGAAATGATGGACGGAAGGTTGGGCCCATCCGAGTGTAACTGTTGGTTTTCTTTTGCTCCAGCATTTCAGATGTTTCTTGATGTCGCGTCCTCACCATTGTTACATCTCTGTGTTTGTTTTATTTTGTGTTCTCGGAGATGTTGCACTGATGAGTTAGGAGACCTTCATGCGGACTGAACAAAGTATGTCTAAATCACGACAGAAGTAAGGGCGAGGACTGCGGCCACGAAAAATGGATTAAAGCCCCACCCCCAGTAAAATTCTTTTCACTGACCGTTCCAATGCGGTTCTTCTGTCGCGGTTTATTTTTTATATGGTTTGTCTTTGAGTGTGTGTATCGCTTATATATTTTTGTTTTGGATAGCCAATTGGCCATTTTGTGGGAAAGTAACTGTCCTTTTGGCTTTCCGCTATTGATGTTTCCATTGGGGAATTTGGGGTCTAGTTATTTAATGTTTGTGTTTCTTTCCCTTTGGTGTCTTTGATTGGAGGTGTGGTTAATTATATCAATCCCTGGTCGTTGTCTTCACTTCTGTTTTAGAACGGAATCGAACTATGTTTGTCTGATTGATGAGCAAAGATCCTACCATTCCCCCATGAAAGCTGGTTTATACCGCAAGGCAGTCATAATACTAGTGAGCTCCATACCTATATCCTGTATCCTAGCTGTGACATGAAGTTTGAATGAATTTGGCTGAATATGTTAATTTGTTTATAGTGTAGCGACCCACTAAACACGATTTAGAATATACATTGTATATCCAACCACTCAGGCAGTTTGCCCAACATCAGCAGTTTAACAGTGTTTAAATCGACCTGTCATGTTAGCCTATGGATTTTTGTTTGTTTGATTTGAGGTTTAACGTCCCCGTCAACACCGTATAGGCCATTTTGGAGATGTTGCTTCCAAGTTTGTGGAACTTTTACCCGACATTGAGATGAAATGACATCTCAAGTCCTGTCGCCCAATGAAACCAATAGGGTTATAAGCATGGACGGACCGACACGCACCGCTTAGCCTGGGCAGGCTTAGATCCTCTAAGCGGTTTATCAGTACTCGTGTGGGGGTCTATCTATCTATCTATCTATCTTTCTATCTATCTATCTATCTATCTATCTATCTATCTATCTATCTATCTATCTATCTATCTATCTATCTATCTATCTATCTATCTATCTATCTATCTATCCATCCATCTATCCATCTATCTATCTATCTATCTATCTATCTATCTATCTATCTATCTATCTATCTATCTATCTATTGGATGGAAGTCTATGGTCGGGATCTTTAAATAATGTCATGTTGTGAAGTACAGAACTCCTCAGTGCAAATGACGGATAGACAGATAGATCAGTGGTTAGTGCACTTGCCTCCGACACTGTAGGCCCCCGATTTGATTCCTGGTGGCAGTGATTATTTCTGGATACGAAAACGCTCCATTGGCATCAGTGCACCGTCGTTCAGATTACTGTGTAGGCTTTCATCCCACAAGCCTTGTGTGTCCATAATGTACACCTGCGAGTAATGGTCATTTGTGAACGATCACAGTATAGATAGAAAGATAGATGGATAGATAGATACCTAACATCATTATTTGGGCCCCGTCAAGCGATTTTGGTACTTATCGCCTATGCGAGCAGCGAAGGTTCAGGCGAGCCTGCGCATCCGCACAGTCTCGCCAGAACCTTCGCTGCTCGCTCATACAAGCAGTGAATCAAGAGGAACCTTCAAACAGAAAGCCATATCCCTGGCCCCTCTGAATGGCTGGGCATGCGCAGTTAAAATGTGTCATGACGGAATGCTCGAAGACACAAATTCGCTTGTCGGGGCTCATATGAACTTGCCAGGCAATTTGTCATGATGACTGGACGGAATCAGGACCAGTTTAGGAAATACCAGTGTGTGTGTGTGCTTTTTTGTTGTTGTTGTTGTTGATTCTTGTAGTGCCAATACAACACTGGCTTTATCCACTGGGTGCATCTATGGTTTTGTTGCTGTCTTTAGGTGCATTCACTGATTTTACAAAGGTACCCAAATCTGTGAAGAATGCAGCATAGTCATGGAAATATAGAATTTTTGACATGACAGAAACAGATTTTTAAAAATACTTCCCCGTTTGTACAAACTTGCCTTTCAATGTCTTGATATCAAAGTATCAGAGTATAAGCGTTCACAGCGGCGCCCCCAAATGAACTGTCAAAACAATTGTTGTTGACTGGTCAAAAACTGTAACGCGCAGACGGAAGTTAAATAAAAGACTGATTCTCACTTTTTGTTGAATTTTTAACGTTTACGCCTATATAATTCTGATAAGCGCCTGAATAACATTGATCAATGATTTAGAACCGGTCACGCATGTTTCGAACAAACGCCGGGAGAATGTATTTTATTTTTTTAAACGCATTTATTTATTGAAAAGGATACGTTATAGTTCTTGAAATTTGGAAAGATCTTGAACAGTTACGGAAAGAGAAAACAAATCCGACCAACAAGTAAGCGTTTCTCGCCAGTTTTCAATTCGCGAGATCTCGTAACTTTGGGACGGATCAGCTGAGAGACGTGGGCTGGTGAAATGCACGCGCATGTTAACTATAGGCGGGCAGGCTCAAGCTGCCTGCTGCCGTGTGCATAAGTTGCCGAAGCAAACGTTGCCTTCGGCAACTTTGTCCATGCCCGTACTAACTGGGAAGCAATATTATTCTTTATCATATGACGTCGCGTCTGAGATTGTAATAACGCCATGTAATATTTTCGATGATCCACTTGTGGATTAAATATGCAAATTAGCTAGATACGTCCCGTAACGTTACATGTAAGACGGCCTTAACGGTGTCGCATTTACTAATGGCGGAATATTGATATTTTATTAAACTCGTTGCGCAAAAGGGTTCAAATGCTCGGCAAAGTATCGCATTTTATCCCTTTTCCTCAACTCGTTTAATAAATTCAATAATACATGAACACTCATGAAAGATCCTCTATGTCAACAATTTATTAAACTCGTTGAGGAAAAGAGAAAAAATGCTCGGCAGAGCCTCGCATTTTATCCCTTTTCATCAACTCGTTTAATAAATTCAATAATACATGAACACTCATGTAAGATCCTTTATGTCAACAATTTATTAAACTCGTTGAGGAAAAGGGATAAAATGCTCGACAAAGCCTCGCATTTTATTCCTTTTCCGCAACTCGTTTAATGAATTCAATAATACATAAACACCCATGTAAGATCCTCTATTACTTCAACGAATACACTGACTCACACGACGTACGTGACGTCGAAATAAACAAAGGTTCTCTGCAATATGAGCCCCGACAAGCGTATTAATTTTGTGTCTTCGAGCATTCCGTCATGACAAATTTTAATTGCGCATGCCCAGCCATTCAGAGGGGCCAGGGATATGACTTTCTGCCTGAAGGTTCCTCTTGATTCACTGCTTGTATGAGCGAGCAGCGAAGGTTCTGGCGAGACTGCGCGGATGCGCAGGCTCGCCTGAATCTTCGCTGCTCGCATAAGCGATAAGTACCAAAATCGCTTGACGGGGCCCATATGACTGGACGATGGCAACGTACATGTAATAGCCCCCAAAAAGGCGTTCCACTGTCGATAGGAAAACTAAGTGCAACTGTTTTCTTCTTTCCTTTTAGCCCTTAAACAATTTTTTTGTCGACGGATGGATGGGAAATAATGTAAATGTAATTTATTTCACGTTCAGCTAATTATGAACAACATTTGGGCCCAATCGTTCAAAGCATCGTTAGCTTAACAAACTCGTTAGCGGTCATATTGTTAAGTGTTCCAGCAAGTTCAATACCTAAAATTTTGTTGTTGTTTTTCGCTGACAAAATGAGAGCAGCTTTTGCAGTTTATTTATTTATTTTTTTGCATTTGCAAAAATGGAAAAATATGAGCACATTTGCCATAATAAATGATCGAAGTTTTAACGATATGTTAACGACCGACGTCGTTTGTTTTGAACAACTGGTCACAAACAAAGTTTAAGTGAATCCTTTCGGCGTTCACTTCGTATTATGCATATTTCACGTATCATGTGACTTGAACATTGGAACTTTGTTTGTTTGATTTGAGGTTTCACGTCCCCGTCAACAATGTAAAGGTCATTTTGGAGACGTTGCTTCCAATTTTGTGGGACTTTTACCCGACATTGAGATGAAATGACTTCTCAAGCCCTGTGGCCCAATGAAACCAATAGGGATTATTTGCATGGACGGTCCGCCTCGCACCGCGGTTCCTGGACAGTAAAACGTCTCCCCGTACATCAAACATAGTGCAGTTTATATTTTACTTTTGGTCCTTTGAGATCAGCGTGGATATTCTGAGAAATCGGAAATAAATTATTGGTTTAGACTCATATTCTAGACAGATTTTTAATTATTTGGACCCCATTTTGATTTATATCAGTCTTTGAATCGACTGCCTATTCGAAATTCGCAAAATTGCAGTACGTTTCCTCTGGCTTTCTTTGCCGCATCATTACAGGGTCACTGATGAGGCTTTATTAGCCGAAACTACGTAGTATGACCCATATTCTTTCTTATGAATGTTTTCATTGCTCTTAAAGGAACTCATTTTTGATTTTTATTAGATCCTCTAAGCGGTTTACCAGTACTAGTGTGCGGGCCGGATTCAGCTCTGCGTGGAAGCATCATGCAGCCCATATATTTCTTCAAGCCCCTATGGGCGGGGGCCGAATATTGGAACTAATGTACTGACATTTGCATCTCGTTAAATATTTCTATCTTTGTAGTTTAGACTAGGAGTCATACAGGTCTCTGTGATAAACTTACCAAAACTTTGATTAAGAAAATCGTGTAATTTATTCAATTTTCACCGAAGTACGAACAACATCGGGTCACGAGCTAAGTAGTATTCATCTTCTGTGTCAAGCTACTATTCCATGTTATATCATATACAATCTAATTTCAGATTTGAAAGGCATTCAATATAGTTTCTAGGCCAATTTAGAAGATATTTTTGCAATCCCATCAAATGGGTTAATTTGGAAAAAATACGTCTTTTAAACTATGATAATATTGAGCCCCGCCAAGCGAATTTGTGTCTTCGAGCATTCCGTCATGACAAATTTTAACTGCGCATGCCCAGCCATTCAGAGGGGCCAGGGATCTGGCTTTCTGTCTGAAGGTTCCTCTTGATTCACTGCTTGTATGAGCGAGCAGCGAAGGTTCTGGCGAGACTGCGCGGATGCGCAGGCTCGCCTGAACCTTCGCTGCTCGCATAGGCGATAAGTACCAAAATCGCTTGACAGGGCCCATATGTCTTGTTATTTTGCGATCAAGTCAGCAGCTAATGTTATCTCCGGCAGGTCAGTTACCGGCTTAGACAGCATGAATAGCACAATTAGTACCCAATGAATTACCAACAATTTATCTAATTCGGTCGAGGCTTAACCCATTTTGTGCCGGAAACCCCAAAACGGGTACCCTGGCAAACTGTGCAGGCCCAGATCAGACACAGCAGAACGCGGGGCATCCACTGTTTGCTGAAAGTTCAGTCTTTTTCCAAATAAATTTTGATGAATATACAACCTGACACCCCTGAATTTTGAAATGGACACCTGCAATATATAAGGTGGAAGATTCCATTTGATACAAAAAAGGGTAATAGTTTGAATACTTTTGGAATCGGATCAGCGTTGACGTCGCCAAAACCCAATCAGATCGTATAGAAACATGGGTTAGACTGACGTCACTTGACGTCACTGAAAAATCATCTGACTCGAATCGTTCATGGAAGTATGAACTACATTTCATTCTATAGGTTTGCATTAGGCTTTGCACTGGAAATGTTAATATTGCATGTAAATCTTAGCGCCAAGCCATTAAGCATAATGGTTTTCTATAGGAATGAATTTCATTGTTGTGGGTTGTATCGATACGATGCGGCCCGTCCATGCTTATAAACCCTATTGGTTTCATTGGGCGACAGGGCTTGAGAAGTCATTTCATCTCAAGGTTGGGTAAAAGTCCCACAAAATTGGAAGCAACGTCTCCAAAATGACCCTTACAGTGTTGACGGGGACGTTACACCTTAAATCAAACAAACAAACAAATGAACACCATTTCGCACCAGTAGTTACATATAACTATTGAAATCTGAGAATGTAATTTCTTGCACACAAGATAAGGATCACGGGAAAGAAATTCTGTTCTTACCCTGGCGTTCTTACCCAGGGACAGGGTAAAATCGAATATTGTCACCTGCTTGATACGCACTGGATGAATGCAACCTCATATGCGCCATCGTTAAGACTGACGTCGCAGCAGGTAACGTGACGTCACTAGAATCAAACAATTGTCATCAAACTGCGACTATGAGTATTAAAAATCCACGCTCAGAAATGAAAGATGTGCAAGAAAAAAAAGAATCCAACTTGGGTGTGAGAGGGGAATAGAAATTCCATCCCTCGGGATCACATTCCGGCATCATTCGGCAAGCCTCGTGATGCCGAACTGGGACCTTGGAAATGATTTTTTTTCTCTACCCCCCCCCCCCCCCCACACACACACACACACACATTAACACCCATGTAAGAATCTTATAGGATTGTATATGGTATAATTGGGAAAAAATCTATAGGCACTCCAGGAAAAGTTCGAATTAAACATGGCAATTGAGCCATCTTTGGTCGAGTTATCGAAGTTTCTCTGTATCTGAATAAGTTGAACTGGGGCAAGCAAAAAGTTTGCCGGAGCGAGGCCAGATAAACTTTATAACTAAATACCTGCTGGGAAGCAATGCTGTTCATACTTCAATGTTGGACCCGCCTATCCGGGCTTGAAGAAATGGATTGGGCTGCATGATATTTCCACGCAGAGCGAGACCGCATGCACTGCATGTTTTGCAGGATGAAAGCCTACACAGTAATCATGTAATTACGGTAGGGTTCTTTAACCTGCACAGGGGATGGTTCTCCCTGCACAGGGGGCCTCCAGTTAACGTCCCGATCCGAAGGACGGTGCACTTTATGACATTCATTCCTGCAAATGATGCTAATAGAGCGTGTTCGGACACCGAAATTTTATCGCCGCTGCCGGGGATCGAACCCGGGACCTCTAGCATCAGAGACAAGTGC
Organism: Lucinisca nassula; assembly: GCA_963580285.1. NCBI lineage: Eukaryota > Metazoa > Mollusca > Bivalvia > Lucinida > Lucinidae > Lucinisca > Lucinisca nassula. Next base: position 205,853 of record CAUZLF010000024.1, read on the forward strand.
ACTAACCACCGAGCTATCACGCTCACAAGACTGGCCTTGCTTTGTTTAAGTTACGTTGAGCGACGTAACTTTAAACCCCAGTCACACTAGACCAAGTTCCCACTGCGTCAATGTAAAACCGGGCCGACGTAGTACGAACTTGTACGACGTAGAAGGAACGCAGTAGAAACCGATAAGGACGTGATGCGATCTTTATGGTCTTGGCTGACGTGGATGATTTTTGAACATGTTCAAAAAATACGTGGCGAGGACGTGATCGAATAAGGACGCAGTAAGGACTCAGTAAGGACATGGAAACAACGGCATTGACGTAGTACCAACGGAGCATGAACCTAATATGGTCTACATTGACTTAGTACAAACCTGGTATGGACGGAAAAGATTGCACTGCGTTTATACGACGTTCATACGACGTTCATACGACGTTCATACCACGTCAATCGCGTATCCACCACGACCGTTCCACGTTTCTGCAAAGGCAAAAGTACGTTCATACCACGTTGTATAAGACAACATTACGTTTGTTACACGTTCGTTCGGTGCTTCACACGTCCGTTTTACGTTTGCAGCAAGTTCTCATAGCGTCCATTTCACGTCAAGCAATTAAGTATAAATACTTTACAGAATTTCTCACATTTTCACTTGTGTTTCAACTTTTATCATGAACACACAGAATCAAAACGTTCTTCTGCAGTGTGCGTTGTTCCAAGGCAACCAAACTCTGCTTGATGCGCAAGCTGCCCTTGTGTTATTAAGGAGAATAAGACGAAGAAGGGAATAGAAGGCAACCTTGTTGGGTGCGCCCTTGGCTTTCGGTTGAAAGACGATTTCAATTTGGCCACTATGACAGACTGATGGCAGAGCTAAGAATGGAGGATCAGCAGTCATTCTTTAATTTCCTCAGAATGCAGAACGAACGAGAACGCAGATGCAGTTGACTTTAATTTATAACATCTTGAAGGGCGCAGTTAGAACGTGGTAAACGCGCACTAAGCACGTGGTGTTGTCTCAAAGGTCTTGGGAAGAACGTAGTAAAAACGTAGTAAAAACGCAAAGGACGTGGTGTATGCCTGATCAAGCGCGCAACAAAACGTAGCTGGTGCGTGTTAGACGCAGTGGCATCCTGACATGGGCGTAGTAAGGACAGAGAACCAACTTGAAAACTGCGATTTTTCCTGCATTTCATCCCGTTCTCCCTGCGTAGTTTAAGTTTTAAGAACGCAGTGCGGTCTTTCATGTCTTTGACTGAGTGCGACGGGGCCTTTAATCGCCCTGAACGTAGCGTTTAATGGTTATATGATGACGTCAGATGGTTACTGCGTAACCACGTCATTGTAAACAACATTCTGAACTGGCCGCCATGTTGGTTCACCGGTCGCATTTGAAAAGTTTATATGGTGTTTATATGGAGCTTTGGGGCTTTTTCGTTAACTTTTCTTTCTTTCTTTCTCTATATACTGCCATACGCCCTCGCGGACATTCTAGGCAGGTGTATATTACATACACTCAAGTGATTCTCCCTGCACAGGGGGCGTCCAGTTAACGTCCCGATTCGAAGGACGGTGCACTTAATGACATTCATCCCTGCAAATGACGCCAATGGAGCGTGTTTGGACACCGAAATTTTATCGCCGCTGCCGGGGATCGAACCCGGGACCTCTAGCATCAGAGGCAAGTGCACTAACCACTGAGCTATCACGCCATTTGCTGTCGGAATCGTAAGTTATGCAAGAACAACGACCATACATGGTTATTTCATTGAATTAACACTTCCAGGACCCTCGGAAGATATTTGAACACTCGGCCTGGCGGCCTCATGTTCAAACAGCTTCCTCGGGACCCGACCCATTCCATCTACTTGTAAATGGGTAGCAGTGCTGTTCAGCATTGCCTCTCTCTCTCTCTCTCTCTCTCTCTCTCTCTCTCTCTCTCTCTCTCTCTCTCTCTCTCTCTCTCTCTCTCTCTCTCTCTCTCTCTCTCTAACATCTGGAACGACTGTTCGAGAGATTGGGGTAATTCTTTAAGCTTTCGTGGCTTATCGAAATGAAAGGATTAGCATAAATTATTAGCGGAACATTTTAGAAGAAGAAGAAGAAGAAGAAGAATAAGAAGAAGAAGGAAGAAGAAGAAGAAAAACACCTATAGATATTATATTGAGTTTAATCTCTGTTATATACGGGCCTCCGTGGCCTAGTGGTTAAGAGCGCTGACTCTTGATCATTAGGTCTCTCACCGCTGTGGTTCGAGCCTCGTTCGGGTCATATTTGAGACGCTAAAGTTCTGCAACGGAAGGTCAGGTGGTTTTAATCCGGGTACTCCGGTTTTCGCCCACCTCTGATTAACGATCGACTCGATATGAGTGAAATAATCTTATAGGGCCGTAAAACCAAAAACCAAACCTAATCTCTGTTATAATAGTCGTTTAAGCCTTTGACACCAGCGTGTATACATGCGTTTATTTTTTTGTCAACCCCCCAAAAATAGTAGACTGGGGTAAAAATTTCTCATGCATTACCAGTCGACATCACCGTGACATGCAGATTACAAGCTTTGATGTCAATCTGACAGCGGCTAAGCCTTAGTGATTTCCATCAAACCGTTATAATCACCATCATCATCTCAAGTAATCACTGTAACCAAATATTATCCCCGTTGACAAAAGGAAATGTACCACTTGCGGTATATTAGAAGATGAATATCACTTTGTAATTGAATGTAGCAGATATCTTGATCTTAGAAATAATTATATAGCTAAGTATTATTGGAAAAGGCCCAGTATGCACAAATTTGTGGAAGTTATTAATTCAACTAATATGAACTGTCTGCGTAAACTGAGTTAATTTGTCTAGTATCATGCCTTCAAACGTCGCACAGAGTTATTGTTTAAAAATTGATTGACGTCTTAGACTGACGGCGCATCGCGTATTACGTTTATAGACAATGTCAATATGATTTTTCTTTCCCCGCTTTTTTTTTCTTTTTATACATATATAATATTATGTAATTTACAATATAGGACCTAAGGGAGCTGGCTACCACTTAGGTAAGGACTGCCCCAGTCAGGTGTATGCTAGCTCCCCATCGCCCTCATTATGACTGTCTGTCCTGAAACGTTCATCTACGAAACCCGGGAAGGGACATGTTTGTTTTTATTTTATAAGTTGTGCGCACAAGATAGCGGACAAGATATTATCTTGTTCGGACAGCATATTATCTTGTGCGCACAAGATATTATCTAGTGCGGACAACATATTATCTTGTCCGCACAACATATTATCTTGTGCGGACAACATTTTATCTTGTGCCGAAAAGATATTATCTTGTTCGCACAAGATATTAAGTTGTGCGAACAAGATATTATCTTGTCCGCACAAGATAATATCTTGTCTACAAAACATAGATCTTGTGAGGACAAGATGATCTTGTTCGCACTACATACTATCTTGTGCGCACAAGAATATCATGTCCGCACAAGATCTATATTGTGAAGAGAAGATAATTATCTTGTGCGCACAAGATAATATGTCGTACGAACAAGATAATATCTTGTCCGCTAAAGATAATATCTTGTTCGCACAACTTCCCAAGATCTATGTTGTGCAAACAAGATAATATGTTGTGCGAACAAGATATTATCTTGTGCGCACAAGATAATATGTTGTTCGCACAATATAAATTATGTTGTCCGCACAAGATAATATCTTGTGCGCACAACATATTATCTTGTCCGCACAAGATAATATCTTGTTCGCACAACTTAATATCTTGTTCGCAAAACATATTAAAAAAAAAGCATGTCCCTTCCCGGATTCCGCATTCATCAGTTTTTTATTGTTTTTTTTTTTTTTGGGGGGGGGGGGGTGGCGGGTTATATTGTATTTATATATGTTTTTTCCTTCGATTCACATTTTGCATTAATGTGTACTCTCTGTCAATAATATTATTGAAATGGCAGACCCAACACGTTAAGCTCGTTCCTAATTTTCGTTTTCGTTAAGAGCGAGCTTTTTGTTCTGGGTATATATATGTAGTACGACTAGAATAGTACCAGCCGCTGCCGTCCGTTTCTTTCTTTAATTAAAGGAAAGGACGGTTAATTATAAACCAAACTGTTTTTGTACATGAGCAATGCAGCAGGTAAAGCAGTTTGTTAAAGATGCATTACGATAACATACCCGTGCGATATAGTGCATTTTTCACACCTCCAAAATGGCTAACTTTCTGATGAACATCTGTGATATTTTACTTATTTAAACAGAAAACATAGGTTGTGGGTGCTCGTTAGAACCGCCTCAATGAGGCGGTTCTAATGAGTACCCACAACCTATGTCTTGGAGCAGAAATAAGAACAATAACGTATAGCCCCGTAAACCCCAGTTTTCTCTTTATAAAGTGGGGTTTAGGGGGTGTTCATTTCAAGGACTTGTTCACGTGATGTACCTATGGCATCGAATAAGAAATTGTGCTTTTGATTGACTATCCTCACATCGTCTTTTTGTAGTATTTGTACTCCTGTGCTGTTATTTTAAATATTAATATAGAGGTTTTTATATGTGTATTCGTGTATCGTTGAGAAAGGGGGATAAAAGTGCTCGGCTTAGCCTCGCATTTTTATCCAATTTTGTCAACTTTCTAACTCAGGAAATGGAATTTCATATACTTGAATACGAATGCATCATATGACATTTAAAACGCATTTTACTCACAATGTATTACATAACATGTCAATATTTCTAATAATAGTGAAAACGACGTCATTAAGGACGTCGTACGTAGCGTGACGTATCTAATCAATTTGCTTAATTAACCTATTAGTGGATTACTGATTTAGATGTATGACGTTATTACATTTTCGGATACGGCGTCATATTATAGACACACCTTCTCTGCAGCTTTTACTGTATTCCTTGCTGTATTCCTTGCTTCCAAAGGATAACCCTTTTATAGAACGTATTTAGCTTCACTACAGCTGGTGTGTGGGAATGTGTGGCTGCGTTAAAACGTCTCCCTGCCCTACATCATAGTGTAGATTATATTTTCTTGTCCTTTGGGATCATTGATTCCATTGTGGAATTTTGAAAATATCTGAGGGTCACTGATGAGGCCTAATTGGCCGAAACTAGCTAGGCTGGCCCAGAAAACATGTACACTTCATATATTTCAGTTCTGTGGTGTATTCCTTGCTTCCAAAGGATAACCCTTTTATAGAACATATTTACAATTACTCATGTATTAAATGGTTGTTATGATGTCATAATAGTGTGTAACCCATTATATGGTAGTGGGCTCTTCCATTGCTATATGTTGGACGGCCCCATTTGTCGTATGAGGTGTGTCAGGCCCATTTTTTTCGTTTTTATTCTGTTTTGGTGGAGAATTCTGTTTGCAAACAGTGTAGGCCCAGATCAGACGCCTCGTTCTGGTCTGGGTCTACACTGTTGCCAAGGTGCCCCTTTAGGGGGGTTCCGAACACAGTTTGGTAAAGAGGGTTAATATGGCCAGACACACACACATGTCGTTATCGCCATCACATTATATGTATATATTTATATCCTCAAGGGCTTTATTTCTTCTTCTTTTCTTCTTTTATAATGTTTAGGTATCTCGTAATAATGAATGAATTTTCTCGTAATTACGACTTAATTATCTCGTTATCAAGAGTAAGTTAGTTTTCTCGTATTAACGAGTTAATTATCTCATTATTACGAGATAGTTATCTCGTTATTACGAGATAATTATGTTACGAGATAGTTATCTCGTTATTACGAGTTAGTTTTCTTGTTATCGAGTTATTTGAGAAAAAGATCAGCTCTAGCTGTGTTTGTCGAGCAAGAAATCAAGGAGTTTGGAGATCACAAATCAGGAGCGCGTAGCGCGAGTGATTTCGCAATTGATTTGCCTACTTACAACTGACCGACAAACTGTGATTTATAACTCAACACATCATGTTGTAGTGCTGACCTCTTTCTATTCTAACACAATTATACGAAGCAATAATGTTGTCTCCTTCGAATGCTCCCAGCTTATCGCCATAGTCAGAAGATAGCTCGCCAAATTTAAATGAATTTAATGAATGTGAACATGCATTTAAGTAATTTTGTAACGTAGCGCGCGTGATTTGTCTACTTACAACTGACCGTCAAACTGTGATTTATTGCTCAACCAATCACAGACTAGAGCTGATCTATTTCGATTCTAACACGCTGGAAATCAGCAATAATGTTGTTGTTTCCTTCAAAATCTCGCATCTTTTCGCCATTGTTAGAAGAAATCCCGCTAAAATTCTCGACTGAAACCCATTCATTTATATCCTTTTCTAACGTTTTCGATGCGAAAATATGACGTTACACCGTCTAACGTCAAGGAAATCGACTAGTGACGTCATAAATTTGCAGTTTTTAATGGCGTCACTCGTCACGCTCTTCCTTGTCGTGATTTGTTGTAGAATAAAACACAGTTATTTTCCATTGCCTATATAGGCGCGCTGTGTTAGAATTAAGAATCTAAGAGTGACGTCATGAAATCGCTGATATTCACGTCACACCCTTCTTCCTTGTGCTTTAATGCGGAATAAAACTAAGTTCCGTTCCAATGCCTTTATAGGTGTGCGTGCTGTGTTAGAATATGAATTACCTGTCTGTTTAAATAAGCATGCCTATAGTAGTGATAGGGGTTTGGGCTGAGCAAGGCGGGATGGTGGAGGTGGGACGATGCTTGATATTTCATTTCATTACGATTAACGTATCTCGTAATAACGAGAAAATATTTCATAATACCGAGAAAACTAATAAAAATCAAAAATGAGTTCCTTTAAGAGCAATGAAAACATTCATAAGAATGAAGATGGGTCATACTACGTAGTTTCGGCTAATAAAGCCTCATCAGTGACCCTGTAATGATCCGGCAAAGAAAGCCGGAGGAAACATACTGCATTTGCGAATTTCGAATAGGCAGTCGATTCAAAGACTGATATAAATCAAAATGGGGTCCAAATAATTACAAAACCTGTCTAGAAGTCGTTATAACGATATAAGGATCTCGTAATAATGAGATAACTTACTTGTATTAACGAGATAACCAAGTTGTAATAAAGAGTTAATTAAATCGTTATAACGAGAACTGCAACGACTTCCACAAGTCTATCAGGGGTCACTGGCTCCAAGCGATCCTCGGTACTTTAGCTCTCCTGCCCGTAAGGGCTCAGCGAGCTAGTAGTATTGGAATTTGTTCTGGCGGTGGTAGTACTGTCAGTGGTGGGGTCATCTTTTCGCTGCTTGAAATGAATCTTTTTGATGATGGTCTTCTTTATTATTGTCATATAGCCATTTACGGTACCTTAATGAGCCTGTCAGTTTAAGGACTAGAACACCACTTCCTAATTTCTATCAGAAAGGCTTTGACATCACCATCTTCACAAAAACACTCCTTATCACTTCGTACATAATCCCTGCTCCTCAGCCTTTTTAATGAGATTTAAACCAAGGTACCATGTCAGTATGGTTACATTGTGACGGGAAGACCATAACATATGAGCCAGCCTCGCTGTAAAAACATTTGTCTGTTGGAATTGAGGTTTAACGTCCCCGTTAACAATATTTCGGTCATTTTGGAGAAGTTGCTCCAATTTGGTGGGACTTTACCCGACTTTGAGATGAAAAAGCATCTCAAAAATAAACACTACCTGTCACAATCATAAATAATATGTGCGTGGGAGTGGGAAGAGGGGGCGCGGCGTGTGTTTTAACGTGTGTGCCTCAGTGTACGCGTACACGTGTGTTTAATGGAGGTGCTCTTGTATGGGGCGCCGTTTTACTATTTAATCCGTATTTATGGATGTCCATAATTCGATTTATGGATATCCATAATTCGATTTATGGATATCCATAATCAACCGAATAATGGATATTTATAATTCGATTTATAGATATATAAATCGAATTATGGATATCCATAATTCGAGTAATGGATATCATTAATTCAAATCTATTTATGGATATCCATAATTCGAATTATGGATATCTTTAATTCGAATTATGGATATCCATAATTCGATTTATGGATATCCATTATTCCTCTGATTTATGGATATCCAAAATTCGAAATATGAATATCCATAAATCAAATTATGGATATCCGTAAATCAATCTGAATTAATGATGTCCATATTTCGATTTATGGATATCCATAATTCACCGCAAAAGCCTTTGGTTTAATGATTTCTCCCTAAGCTATCAAGCATGACTGTAACATTTGACCATGTGTCATTGTCACTGGTGGTCCAGCGAGCAGCCCTCCTTTAGATTTTTTCTAACTGGAGTATATTGGTTCAGGTAAGGGGCTGCATACTCCAGCTGGGGCCGTACCAGAATGTTGTAGGCGGTCTCTCTCACCCTTGGTAGTTTGGTTTTGATATTCAATCCAAGGAATCAAAGGTCCTGTTTGCATTTGCAGTTATCCTGTCTATGTGGGATTTCCAAGACAGGACACTGGATATGTCCATCCCAAGTACCTAGCACTGGTGACCACCTCCAGGACCTGCCCATGCATGTGAAACAGGACGTATATTGGTTTCCTGGAAGTAGTCGCCCGTACCACCAGGCACTTCGAGGGGTTAAACTCCATGTCCCACCTGGACCCCCAAGCAGACAGGGTGTTTAGATCATTTTGTAGCTCCTGGGGCCAGTTGTTCAAAACTAACGACGTCGTTAGTTAACGTATCGTTAAAACTTTGATCATTAAATATGGCAAATATGCTAATATTTTTGCTGAAAAAAAATGTGAGCAGCTTTTGCGGATGCAAAAGCTGCTCACATTTTTTCAGCAAAAATACCAAAATTTTGAATGTTAAACTTGCTAGAGCAGTTAACAATATGACCACTAACGAGCTCGTTAAGCTAACGACGCTTTGAACAACTGGGCCCTGGCCACTATCCGCTCCTTCTGTAGTGATGTAAACGACCGTGTCGTCGGCAAACAGACGGACCTGTGATTCTAACTGTTCATGTAGGTCATTTATATAGACAAAGAACACGATTGGGCCTAATACAGAGCCCCGAGGCACTCCTGAGGAACTGGGACCGAACCTGATTCCTCACCATCAAGGATTACTGACTGTGACCGATTTCCTAAGAAGGCGTGGATCCAACCCAGTGTTTTCCCCTCTTATTCCATACTGGTGGAGTTTCCAAAAGAGCTTCGAGCGCAATGTAGGCTAAAAGTCCCACAGGTTTGGAAGCAACGTCTCCAAAATGGCTTAATTAGTGTTGACGGGGACGATAAACCTCAAATCATACTAAGCAAAAACACAACATATCTCTCCCAAACCATAAGCCACCACTAAACCTACCCTTCACTACCTCCACCTCCCCTTTCCCGCCCGAAATAGATGGGCTGCATGATGCTTCCACGCAGAACTGTAACGGACCGCACACGTGTGCCGATAAACCGCTTAGATGTTTGAAGCCTGCCCAGGCAAATCGGTTCGAGTCCATGCTTATAAAACCCTATTTGTTTCATTGGGTGACCGGGCTTGAAATGTCATTTCATCTCAATGTCGAGTAAAACTCCCACAAAATTGGAAGCAACATCTCCAAAATGACCTATACAGTGTTTTCGGGAACGTTACACCTCAAGTCAATCAAACAAACAAACAAAAACGTCCACCTCCACCCCGGCTTTTATCACATTCTAAAATCGGAAACCTGACGGGAAAAGTCGAGAGTTTTCATTATTTATTTGGTATATTTGCAGAGGAGAATTATGGATATCCATAATTCGATAAATGGACATCTACAAATCGATAAAAATTAATGATATCCATCAATCGATTTATGGATATCCATAATCCGATTTTTGGATATCCATTATTCGATTTATGAATATCCAAAATCAGCCGAATAATTGATATCCATAATTCGATTTATGGATATCAATAAATCGAATAATGGATATCCATTATTCGATTTATGATAATCATTAATTCAGATCGATTTATGGATATCCATAATACGAATTATTGATAGCCATTAATAATTATGGATATCCATAAATATTAATGGATATCCATAATTCGAATTATGGATATCCATAATTCGAATTATGGAATCCATTAATAATTATTGATATCCATAAATAATAATGGATATCTATAATTCGAATTATGGATATCCATAAATAATTATAGATATCTATAAATAGGGAATAAATAGTAAAACGGCGCCCCTTACTCTTGTTGTAGTGGTGGTTATTAGGTTAAACCCTTCTCTTCGATGCCAAAAGCGCTGTTTTCTGAGCTCGATCTCGCAACAGTGTGTTTGTTTGATTTGAGGTTAAACCTCCCCGTCAACACTATAAAGGTCATTTTAGCGACGTTGCTTCCAATTTTATGGGACTTTTACCCGACATTGAGATGAAATGACGTCTCAAGCCCTGTCGCCCAATGAAACCAATAATGTAACCAATAGGGTTTATAAGCATGGACGGGCCGACTCGCACCGCTTTCCTGGGCAGGCTTAGATCCTCTAAGCTGTTTACCAGTACTCGTGTGCGGGTCGGTTTCAGCTCTGCGTGGAAGCATCATGCAGCCCATATATTTCTTCAAGCCCCGATGGACGGGGGGGGGGGGGGGGGGGGGGCTTTGCAACAGTGTGATTCACTGCGTTAGGTAGGATAATCAGCAACTGGAATCTTTGTAGCTTAAGACAACTTTATTATTTCGTTATAACGAGATAACTATCGCGTTAATACGAGTAAGCTTACTCGTTATGCGACTTAGTTTTCTCGTAATTACGACATAATTATCACGTAATACGACATAAAGACATAATTATCTCGTAATTACGGCATTGCTATCTCGTAATAACGACTTAGTTTTCTCGTAATTACGACAAAAATATCTCATTATAACGATATAATTATTTCGTAATAACGACATAGCTATCTCGTTATAACGGCATAGTTATCTCGTAATAACGAGAATTTTTTTTTTTCTTTTCGAAACTGGTCCTTCTAGGCTTTCGTATAAAACAAAGGCGCGTGCGTGAAAGTTGATTACTGTAATACGCATTGTCGACCTGTCGCCGGCCCAGACGTGTTATCAATTGTCTAGATGAATATTACATGACTGAAACAATGAAGATTCTGGTGAGTGAACGCATCGGCTCGTTAGCTTTCCCTGTTCACCGAGGTCATACGAGTAAGTAGCCTTTTATCCAAATGATATTGTATGTCATTAGTCTTGAAAACATTTAATAGCTGAATTAATTCATGAAACTTGTGTTTACCTCATTATTTACATTTAATTTCTTTTGTTTCGATTCGTATGATAATTTAACCCTTATATATAGCAGGAGTCCATTTCAAAATTTAGGGGTGTCGGGTTGCAATTGTGTTTTCATTAAAATTTATTTGCAAAATGACTGAACTTTTAGCAAACAGTGGAGGCCCGGATCAGACGCCGGGTTGTGCGGCGTCCGATAGAACGCGGCGTTTGATCTGGGCCTGCCACTGTTTGCCAAGACACCCGTTTTGGGGTTTCTGGTACTAAATGGATTAAAACTAGAACAACACAAGTATAGCTTTTACAAAAAGCTAGGTCTACGCATAGCACATATTAACCGTGAATGTCTAGAATTATATCCCAGGAATGTGTTTTATACAATTAACTGTCTTTGACAATATTCTAATTGCCTGTCTACACCAAGGATCCTGCTGACTGAAGTATAATGTCTGAAATGTCAAAGTTGCAAACGCTGTAATTTTGTCAAAAAGTACTTTTTCATCTTCAAAAAGCCACATGTGCCACTTCAATATCAAAGTGCTTGTAACATCTTATCAAATGGAATGCTTGAAAATTGTGGAGAAGTTAAGTAGATAACTTTCCTACAGTTTATAAAAGACTAATTGAAGATTATTCCAAAAATAGAGGATCTTACACGAGTGGTCAATTTATATGAAATTTATGAAATGAGCCTTTGGCGAGTTTCATAAATTTGATATGAAATGACCACCTGTGTAAGAGTCTGCTTATCATATGACCACTGATAATTGGATTTTATCGCCTTTAAATTTGACAATTGTTCCAGAAATAGTGCATGGTTGGCATGGACGTCGTCATGACGTTACTTAATCCCGCCAAAGTGTTATTACACGTGTGGTCATACGATTTTTATTACATGGCGTTATCCATTGATTATCAACGACGTCATAAGATAAATTTTGTTAACGGCGAGGCAAATGTTTTAGCTCATTCGGAGAGCTAATAGAATAGGCAATGGTCTGTTGTGGTCGAGAGTTTGAAGATGTATATTTTCTATTAGCCTGTACAAATATGACATCAAATATGAGCTTTTACAAATCTGATAGTAAAGCTGTGCCAGAGCTGCCCGCGGGCCGCTTGTTTTGTCTAAGATGTTTATACTTGTTTTGGGCCTTTATTAGTTGACAATCCTGTATTGATCGGAGGTCATCCGTATTAACACCAGGTCAACCAATATTAACTGAGGTCAGGTAAGGTCAAAAAATCAATAATCATGTTTTTTTAATTGTGTCAATTAATAAAATTTGTCATTAATCAAGTAATTTCGCATTGACCCAGTTACAGGTCATCAGTCAGCTGCATTAGCCTTGGGCCTTCGGCCTCGGGTCAATGCAGAAGACCTCGGACCTGTACCAGGGCCTACACGAAATTACTTGATTAATAACATTATATTATTTCTTTTTGTGAAAGCCTATACTTATTACGGTCAGTCTGCATTATGGGTATGGGTAGCTAATGTTAAACCCTACGTCTATAATGTCTACGCCCGTAGACAATAAATGTCTGTGTGAGTCGTTTGGTTGATGTGGAGTCTAACGACCAAGTAAACTCAATTAAGATCATGCGTACGCTGTGTACCAGTAAAGGCCGACCAACTGATATTGGCTTACAGTAGGATAAAACCTGCTGTCCATCACGTGATTAATTCCGTGAAATAACCCCCCCCCCCCCTTAATCCCGCTTTATATAAAGAAAACTGGGGTTTACGGGAGTATACATTTTTTGTCTTATTTCTGTTCGACTACATTGGTTTTGGGTACTCGTTAGAACCGCCTCAATAAACACCCTCGACCTATGTTGGAGTATAAAATAGAAAAATATGGAAAAAACAGCCATTTTGGAGATAAGAAAGCATGCGTTATGTCACACGAGTGTGTTATCGTAATGCTTTGCAGCAGGGGCGGGGGTGTTTTTTTATTACTTCTGTTTCTACACGCCCATTTATTTCTTGCACACCAGACAAGGAAATCCGTGATTTTACCCTGGTATAGTAATTTATGTTCTGACCCTAATATTCCAACCCAGGCAACTAACATAAATGCGCTTCAATTCTATTCAACTGTCGGAACTTCTTCCGCACTACTTTTATTTTGTAAACAATATACATGTGCGAGCTGTCAAAACTAACCGGATGTGTTGTGCAAGATAAAGAACCCAATATGGGGTTCTGTTGAAGATGGGCGTTTCCAACCCTCGGGATGACCGTGCTGAGCGAAACCGAGGCTACGCCGAGGTTCCGCTCAGCACGGTCATCCCTCGGGTTGGAAACGCTAATCTACAACAGAACCCCATATCAGATTCTTATATTCCCTCTTTCTCCATTGTCCCTCATTTTCATCTCTTCTACCATCTCTTTCATATCTTTCCTCACCTCCTCTGGGAGAGGCACAAAATGACCGACAAGTGTTGACATGTCGTTAAAACCAACACAATCAAATCAGTAGACTTCAGCTGGCAAAATTCAGTTTGGCTGATGTGCTTATTCGATAAAACATTCGTTTGTACTATGGGTTTACGTCTCCGATAAGCTAACTGCGTCTACATCCAGTCAAACTGAAACTTAGTAAAACGTTACGCATTGATGCAGTGCTGTACATGTTCTGCAACGGAAGGTCAGGTGGTTTTTCTCCGGGCACTCCGGTTTTCGCCCACCTCTGATTAACGATCGGCTCGATATGAGTGAAATAATCTTGAAAGGGCCGTAAAACCCAAACCAAAAAAAAAAAAAAAAGAAAAAAAGTGCTGTACATATCATTACGCGATACACTCCGACAAATCCAGAGCTATGCCCCTGTTTATACAAGTATCTGTGTTGAGCTGAAGAGTTGCAAGGGTAAACACGAATAACAAAATGCACAGGCGCACGACAAAATCTGCTATAAGATCTGTGCTACCAGCGAAGAGGCCTCGCCCATCGGGGCTTAAAGAAATAGTTGAATTGTATGATGCTTCCACGCAGAGCCGAATCCGACCGCACATGAGTACTGGTAAACCTTTTTAAGATCTAAGCCAACCAAGGCATGCGGTGCGAGTTGCACCGTCCATGCTTATAAATCCTATTGGTTTCATTGAGCGACAGGGCTTGAGATGTTGAGCGACAGGGATTGAGATGTTATTTCATCTCAATGTCGGGTAAAAGTCCCACAAGGAGTAGGGTATATTTGCAACACACAACATGATGTCGCTCGTGGGAACAGTCGTTCGCCGGAACAAAGTGTCCGTGGTGGGGACGCTGGAAATTAGCAGTTGTAGATAGAGAAAACCGTAAAATTTGGGTTATCTTTGCATATTAATTTAAATGTATCGTGTTCTATTCTCTTCATTTGGGTCAAGCGAATAACAGTCGTCGTTTATTAAAAGTTATTTATTTTTATGACTGTTATGAAATTTGATAACGCCTCGCATTTTTGTTGAATAGTTAGCGTGTCATACTAAGTTATTTATAAGACTTTCAAGGGGTGTAACAAATAAAAAAAAAATCAACACTCTGCATATTTTGCAATAGTTTGGTTAATCACTTCAATTTTGATTAAAGGATTTCAATTAAAAAATACATAAAAATAAACCTAACATAAAGTTTTATGAATCTATTCCAGTTTGTATTGGTGACAAAATATTTGCTGGTAATGAACCTTTTCATAGTTGAAATTGTTTTGATACTAATAGCAAGTTGCGGTCCTCCGCGGACGGCAAGGCGTTTTCTTTGCCATGTCAGGGGTGGAGGCAGAGAATAATGGAAGCCAGAACTGATAATGTATGTTAGCTTTTTTCCTCGGCCAGACATTCGAAAACAGGGCTGTGCTCTGACACATTTGGCAGTCGAAATTGGCAACACGTCATCACATACTAGAGCCCGTCTTTGGTCTGATTCCTGCACTCAAAATTCTAAAATCGCTATAGAACTGTGTTTCTTAGGACAAACGCTGTACCTTGGGTGCGATTTGTGCCTTCCTCCGATTAAGAGTTCAGTATATTCCCATTGGTCAGCTGACACCTGTCGAATTGACAAGTGCCAGCACATTGGAGGCCCTGGGAAGAGCAGTTCATAAACTAATCCCATTTAGCGAGATGGGGGTAGCCCCTATGTGCTTTTAGCGCCCGGTTACCTTACAAAATCTATCAAGTAAGTAAGTCCGCGAACGGCCCCGCTAGGAGGGAACTAAAACTGACAGCACTAGGATACCAAGGGGAGATAAACGCGATTGCTTTGCTCAATCTAAGGTCACAGGAAATGAGGGACGCGGTTTTCAATTTCTTTGAGAAAACAAACTACCTGGACAAAATATAGGGGAAAGCTAAGGGCGCAGACTAAATTTATTGCACTGTTACGAGAGACACACCCCGTACGAGGTTACACACACGCATGCCTGAAACCAAAACCGTTACAGACCCGATTTCAGAAACAATAAATGATTTAACCGCACCTTAGACGCTACCAACCAAAAAGGAGCGTAGTGATCAAAGGGCGGCCGTCTCACGGCAAAAAGGGGAACAAAGTCAAAGGTAGGCACTGTGGTTTGCGGCCTCGGCTTTGCACTTAGGAGTGCCTAACGGTGACAGCGATCCCTGGATCACTGTGAGAAGACCATAACAGAACGGGGCATGGACCCACCACAAGGAAAATCCATAGCCCCGACCCACCCTCCAAAGGGGTGTGGCAAGCGAGAGATTAAGACGAGGTGTAGGGTTGTGGTTGCGGCCCACTGGCTTTGCACTTATGAGCGCTGCTCCAAAATCCTAGCTGATCGGGAGCCACACTGCCCGAAATAGGATCACACGAGAACACGCCGGAACTGGGCAAGGATCCATCACAAGGAAAATCCATCGCCCGGCCTCTCCGGAGGGGGGAAGGCAAACGGGAAATCAGGACGAGATGTAACGCTGGGTTTGCGGTCTTAGGACTTTGGCACTGAGCAGCGTTGCGTCAAAATCCTGGCTGATCGAGAGCCACACAACCCAAAGGAGAACGGCACACCAACACACTAGCAAACAAAAGGCTCTCCTTCAGGAATGCACATAGATTAGTGGGACAGAAATAAGAAACAATAGGCCTTTTCACATCTCTTTGTTTTTCTTTTTTGTTTTTCGCTTTCGAATAAAGGATGTACATTATAAGGTTACCCAAACGGAATGATCTGGGGGCCACAAAAGGACCCTTTTATAAACACCTGACTAGCAGAAAAATCACAGGAAGGCTCTCTCTAAGCACACATGTTATTGCTTCTGTCCCTCTCTTGACAAATGAATACGGTCCCTATAATAGTGCCTGTGGAGGCGGCCATCGCTGTCCCAACTTTGCCTTCGGAAAATATGAAACGCTGTCCCACAAGTCAACATCATAGCTCGCCACGCGCATACCACCATGGCCGAAAAACCGAACCTCGCCTGGTACATCAAACAGCCCTCGGTACTGCCCTTGTCGTTTAACATAAGAATCACCAAAAAACAGCAAATCGCGCCATGACCGTAATTAAAACGGACGGTCAAGACGACCATATATTTATACAGATAAGGGAAATAAACTAACTAACTAGGGTATGACTTAGCGCGACCCTGAAGGAGGGCATCAACACACAACCACCCACGCAAAACTAAAACAACATACATCCACCCACGCAATGCTCAATTAGGTAGATAAAGCGATAGTTGTAGAATAGTTGTAGAGTAGGAATCCCGTAGAGAGGATAGTATAGGAAAAGAGAGATCAAAAATCTGGAGATAGAAGAAGAAGAAGAAGAGTTTAGTTCCCAAAAAGCGATTTCAAACATTGTTAACTGTAAATATGACACATAAAAACAAGATCGCATAGGAGTGCTCGACTGCGCACATGCGCAGGCGGACGCTTGTAAGCGACCTATGAATTTGTACTAACTGCATTGCTAACGAGATCGGCACACGATATCTCGGGCCCTCAAACGACTAGGTAGGAATACAATTCCTCCTATGGTGCCTTCCTTCAAGTAGGATGCGATAATGACATGTAAACATGGCGACTCAGAATGACCCACTTACGGTCCCACAGAATATGACATCCTACGTGGAGGAGGGCACCACATTTTCCTAACTTTAACAAAAAAATGCAGAAAAGGAGATTGACCTACATCCTCCGCGATAGAGGTCACCCACAAATTAAAATAAACACGAACTTGGGCCCGAGACGGCGGAGGCCGTCACACTATACTATATGTTGTATGTACAGAATAAACAAAAATCACAAAATATAATCTACAAGCACAACCTTGCAGGTACAAAAACTGTCCTACCCAGCATAAGAGAGCGGGTGGGCTTGCCCCAAAACGGACAACACCATCTTTAAAGCACAAGAAAAAACAAACACGACAGGTCCGTGGCGGGGCGAGCACATCCGCCCGCATATATACTCATTAAGCTGGGGACACAGACCAAATAATGTAAAAATGTACATACGTTACAACAATATGCAAAAATCAAACAAAAAAAAAAAATAAAAAAACAAAAATACCAATATCAAAATTGATACAAAAAGCGTAGACGACATCCATAGACATGGTGCTGGCGTGAGGGTGTAGATGCGGCTGAAGCTACAAGCTAGAAGAAAGAAATGGATGGACTCTACAATTTTGTGGTGCAAATAAGCACCACAAAATGGCTAAAAAACTTTGTCTCGAATCCCCTGATTGAATATAAGGTGCATAACACGTAACATGGAAACGTGTATAGCAATCTTTAGAAACGTCTTCCAAATCGCAATGAAACTTTCAAACAAAATTAACTGCTAAACGATCCCCTTAATGATAAGTTCAAACTCGGAGCCTACCCTGTTACACAAAACAACCCACACCCCTTTGCGGCAAACCGCAAAAACCCAAGGCACATCACTGCTATAACTTAAACGCAGTGCAATCACGCAGCCAAACCTTTAGAATGGAGTTCCAAATTACTACAACTAAACTATGTTGCACAAAAACAAAGGCTCACATTGGAACTGTGCAACATATACACAGCCCTTGAAATATGAAGCACGCCTAGCCCAGAAACTCCTACATTTAAAGATGCCCTTTAGCTACAGGACACATGTACTCCTGAAGCAAACGGGAAGACAAAATATAAGCCCCACCGAGACCTGGAAAGGTCACGGCACCGTTTCACAAACCTCTCAGGACGGAGCTCGGCGATTGGCTACAGGGCAAGGGGATGCCCGTGGGCTCGGAGACACCTGAGACGTGAGACGACAAACATCGACGGACGGGACTGGAGCCGAGCGATGGTCTCTCTGTTCACCGGCAACGGGGAATAGGGGTACCACCGAACGGCTACGGTGTAGTGCCAGCATAGATTCGTTCCCTGGGACCCCACCAGCTGACGACCCGCGACACGGGGAAACTGGAAAACAACAACAATCCGCGAATGAAGTCACCTAACTCCCAATCGGCTAGCTGATAACTGTCAAGCAGACAGGAGTCAGCATATTGGCAGCCTAGGAAAAGAGCAGTACCTCCAACTAATCCCAGCTGGCGAACTGGGGGTAGCCCCTATGTGCCCTTGGCGCCCGGTTACCTTAAAAACATCCGTCAGTCATCTATTTATTTTGCATCAGGACAAAGAAGAAGAACAACGTTGAATTCGAAGGGATGTTTTTTATTGTATCGTGATCCCAAATGAATATCAAAGGAGTCATTAAAATGTCCATTTAAAGAAGCATTTAACCCAGCTAATTAAAAATCAATTAGTCCTTACAAAAGAAACATTCTGACTAAAAGACAAAAATTATTCTATTGTGGAAGCAGGCTACAAACCGCATACAAATCCATGCACTTTCCACTTGTCTGGAGCAAAATAATGCGTAAACAAAATTTGCCGCATGACGTTAAATTAAACTGGAAATTTCTTCTGACGTAACGTCAACTTTCAACATCATTTTCCACGTTTTACGCTGATACTCGTAACCGCTGATACTCGTTTTCAGCATTTCTTTTAGGGCTACTGATGAGGCCTTGATGGCCGAAACAAGCTTGTCTGGCCCAAACAACAAATGGATTCTGCTATTTTCGTTTTTGAATGCGTTCATGGTTCATGGTTCTCAAAGGGCATCCCTTTTAGCCTTATTTAATACACATGATTTAAAGCAAACTAGACATTTGAACAATTTCCTGCAATTGTTTTTAGCGATTGGTGGATTCCATACATGGACTCCCTTAATAGATTGTTCCCAGCAAGGACAATTTATATAGATATGTTTAATAGACTGTTCCCACCAAGGACACTTTCTGTAGATATGTTTTATAGACTGTTCCAAGCACAGACACTTCTGTAGGTATGTTTATAGACTGTTCCCAGCCCGGACAATTATATAGGTATGTTAAATAGACTGTTCCCACCAAGGACACTTTTCGTAGTTATGGTTAGTAGACATTTTCCAGCACGGACACTTTCTAAAGCTATCATTAAAAGACTGGTCCTAGCATGGACACTTTCTGTAGGTATATTTAAAAGACTGTTCCCACCACGGACACTTTCTGTAGTACGCTTCATAGTCTGTTCCCAGCAAGGACACTTTCTGTAGCTATGTTTAATAGACTGTTCCCATCAAGGACACTTTCTGTAGGTATGTTTAATATATTGTTCCCAGCACGGATACTTCTGTTGGTATGTTTAATAGACTGTTTCCAACAAGGACACTTTCTAAACGTATGTTTAATAAGAAGTTCCCACCAAGCACACTTTCTGTAGCTATGTTTAATAAACTGTTCCCAGCATGGACACTTTTTTTAGCTATGTTTAATAGGCTGTTTCCAGCACGGACACTTCTGTATATATGTTTAATAGACTGTTTCCAACAAGGTCTCTTTCTATACGTATGTTTAATAAACTGTTCCCACCAAGGACACTTTCTGTAGCTATGTTTAATAGAATGTTCCCACCAAGGACACTTTCTGTAGCCATTTTTAACAGACTGTTCCCACTAAGGACACTTTTTGTAGCTATGTTTAATAGGCTGTTTCCAGCACGGACACTTCTGTATATATGTTTAATAGACTGTTTCCAACAAGGACTCTTTCTATACGTATGTTTAATAAACTGTTCCCACCAAGGACACTTTCTGTAGCTATGTTTAATAGAATGTCCCCACCAAGGACACTTTCTGTAGCCGTTTTTAACAGACTGTTCCAACCAAGGACACTTCATGTAGCTATGTTTAATAGACTGTTCCTAGCATGGACACTTTTTGTAGTTATGTTTAATAGAATGTTCCCACCAAGGACACTTTCTGTAGACATTTTTAACAGACTGTTCCCACCAAGGACACTTCATGTAGCTATGTTTAATAGACTGTTCCAAGCATGGACACTTCATGTAGCTATGTTTAATAGACTGTTCCCAGCATGGACACTTTTTGTAGCTATGTTTAATAGAATGATCCCACCAAGGACACTTTCTGTAGCCGTTTTTAACAGACTGTTCCCACCAAGGACACTTCATATAGCTATGTTTAATAGACTGTTCCCAGCATGGACACTTTTTGTAGCTATGTTTAATAGAATGTTCCCACCAAGGACACTTTCTGTAGCCATTTTTAACAGACTGTTCCCACCAAAGACACTTCATGTAGCTATGTTTAATAGACTGTTCCCAGCATGGACACATTTTGTAGCTATGTTTATTAGGCTGTTTCCAGCACGGACACTTCTGTATATATAGACTGTTTCCAACAAGGACTCTTTCTATACGTATGTTTAATAAACTGTTCCCACCAAGGACTCTTTCTGTAGCTATGTTTAATAGAATGTCCCCACCAAGGACACTTTCTGTAGCCGTTTTTAACAGACTGTTCCCACCATGGACACTTTCTGTAGCTATGTTTAATAGACTGTTCCCAGCATGGACACTTTTTGTAGTTATGTTTAATAGAATGTTCCCACCAAGGACGCTTTATGTAGACATTTTTAACAGACTGTTCCCACCAAGGACACTTCATGTAGCTATGTTTAATAGACTGTTCCCAGCATGGACACTTCATGTAGCTATGTTTAATAGACTGTTCCCAGCATGGACACTTTTTGTAGCTATGTTTAATAGAATGTTCCCACCAAGGACACTTTCTGTAGCCGTTTTTAACAGACTGTTCCCACCAAGTACACTTCATGTAGCTATGTTTAATAAACTGTTCCCAGCATGGACACTTTTTGTAGCTATGTTTAATAGAATGTTCCCACCAAGGACACTTTCTGTGGCCATTTCTAACAGACTGTTCCCGCCAAGGACACTTCATGTAGCTATGTTTAATAGACTGTTCCCATCAAGGACACTTTCTGTAGGTATGTTTAATATATTGTTCCCAGCACGGATACTTCTGTTGGTATGTTAAATAGACTGTTTCCAACAAGGACACTTTCTAAACGCATGTTTAATAAGAAGTTCCCACCAAGCACACTTTCTGTAGCTATGTTTAATAGACTGTTCCCAGCATGGACACTTTTTGTAGCTATGTTTAATAGGCTGTTTCCAGCACGGACACTTCTGTATATATGTTTAATAGACTGTTTCCAACAAGGTCTCTTTCTATACGTATGTTTAATAAACTGTTCCCACCAAGGACACTTTCTGTAGCTATGTTTAATAGAATGTTCCCACCAAGGACACTTTCTGTAGCCATTTTTAACAGACTGTTCCCACTAAGGACACTTTTTGTAGCTATGTTTAATAGGCTGTTTCCAGCACGGACACTTCTGTATATATGTTTAATAGACTGTTTCCAACAAGGACTCTTTCTATACGTATGTTTAATAAACTGTTCCCACCAAGGACACTTTCTGTAGCTATGTTTTATAGAATGTCCCCACCAAGGACACTTTCTGTAGCCGTTTTTAACAGACTGTTCCAACCAAGGACACTTCATGTAGCTATGTTTAATAGACTGTTCCCAGCATGGACACTTTTTGTAGTTATGTTTAATAGAATGTTCCCACCAAGGACACTTTCTGTAGACATTTTTAACAGACTGTTCCCACCAAGGACACTTCATGTAGCTATGTTTAATAGACTGTTCCAAGCATGGAGACTGCATGTAGCTATGTTTAATAGACTGTTCCCAGCATGGACACTTTTTGTAGCTATGTTTAATAGAATGATCCCACCAAGGACACTTTCTGTAGCCGTTTTTAACAGACTGTTCCCACCAAGGACACTTCATGTAGCTATGTTTAATAGACTGTTCCCAGCACGGACACTTTTTGTAGCTATGTTTAATAGAATGTTCCCACCAAGGACACTTTCTGTAGCCATTTTTAACAGACTATTCCCACCAAAGACACTTCATGTAGCTATGTTTAATAGACTGTTCCCAGCATGGACACATTTTGTAGCTATGTTTATTAGGCTGTTTCCAGCACGGACACTTCTGTATATATGTTTAATAGACTGTTTCCAACAAGGACTCTTTCTATACGTATGTTTAATAAACTGTTCCCACCAAGGACACTTTCTGTAGCTATGTTTAATAGAATGTCCCCACCAAGGACACTTTCTGTAGCCGTTTTTAACAGACTGTTCCCACCAAGGACACTTTCTGTAGCTATGTTTAATAGACTGTTCCCAGCATGGACACTTTTTGTAGTTATGTTTAATAGAATGTTCCCACCAAGGACGCTTTATGTAGACATTTTTAACAGACTGTTCCCACCAAGGACACTTCATGTAGCTATGTTTAATAGACTGTTCCCAGCATGGACACTTCATGTAGCTATGTTAAATAGACTGTTCCCAGCATGGACACTTTTTGTAGCTATGTTTAATAGAATGTTCCCACCAAGGACACTTTCTGTAGCCGTTTTTAACAGACTGTTCCCACCAAGTACACTTCATGTAGCTATGTTTAATAAACTGTTCCCAGCATGGACACTTTTTGTAGCTATGTTTAATAGAATGTTCCCACCAAGGACACTTTCTGTGGCCATTTTTAACAGACTGTTCCCACCAAGGACACTTCATGTAGCTATGTTTAATAGACTGTTCCCTGCATGAACACTTTTTGTAACTATGTTTAATAGGCTGTTTCCAGCACGGACACTTCTGTATATATGTTTAATAGACTGTTTACAACAAGGACTCTTTCTATACGTATGTTTAATAAACTGTTCCAACCAAGGACACTTTCTGTAGCTATGTTTAATAGAATGTCCCCACCAAGGACACTTTCTGTAGCCGTTTTTAACAGACTGTTCCCACCAAGGACACTTCATGTAGCTATGTTTAATAGACTGTTCCCAGCATGGATACTTTTTGTAGTTATGTTTAATTGAATGTTCCCACCAAGGACACTTTATGTAGACATTTTTAACAGACTGTTCCCACCAAGGACACCTCATGTAGCTATGTTTAATAGACTGTTACCAGCATGGACACTTCATGTAGCTATGTTTAATAGACTGTTCCCAGCATGGACACTTTTTGTAGCTATGTTTAATAGGCTGTTTCCAGCACGGACACTTCTGTATATATGTTTAATAGACTGTTTCCAACAAGGACTCTTTCTATACGTATGTTTAATAAACTGTTCCCACCAAGGACACTTTATGTAGCTATGTTTAATAGAATGTCCCCACCGAGGACACTTTCTGTAGCTGTTTTTAACAGACTGTTCCCACCAAGGACACTTCATGTAGCTATGTTTAATAGACTGTTCCCAGCATGGACACTTTTTGTAGTTATGTTTAATAGAATGTTCCCACCAAGGACACTTTCTGTAGACATTTTTAACAGTCTGTTCCCACCAAGGACACTTCATGTAGCTATGTTTAATAGACTGTTCCCAGCATGGACGCTTCATGTAGCTATGTTTAATAGACTGTTCCCAGCATGGACACTTTTTGTAGCTATGTTTTATAGAATTTTCCCACCAAGGACACTTTCTGTAGCCGTTTTAACAGACTGTTCCCACCAAGGACACTTCATGTAGCTATGTTTAATAAACTGTTCCCAGCATGGACACTTTTTGTAGCTATGTTTAATAGAATGTTCCCACCAAGGACACTTTCTGTAGCCATTTTTAACAGACTGTTCCCACCAAGGACACTTCATGTAGCTGTGTTTAATAGACTGTTCCCAGCATGGACACTTTTTGTAGCTATGTTTAATAGGCTGTTTCCAGCACGGACACTTCTGTATATATGTTTAATAGACTGTTTCCAACAAGGACTCTTTTTATACGTATGTTTAATAAACTGTTCCCACCGAGGACACTTTCTGTAGCTATGTTTAATAGACTGTCCCCACCAAGGACACTTTCTGTAGCCGTTTTTAACAGACTGTTCCCACCAAGGACACTTCATGTAGCTATGTTTAATAGACTGTTCCCAGCATGGACACTTTTTGTAGTTATGTTTAATAGAATGTTCCCACCAAGGACACTTTCTGTAGACATTTTTAACAGACTGTTCCCACCAAGGACACTTCATGTAGCTATGTTAAATAGACTGTTCCAAGCATGGACACTGCATGTAGCTATGTTTAATAGACTGTTCCCAGCATGGACACTTTTTGTAGCTATGTTTAATAGAATGATCCCACCAAGGACACTTTCTGTAGCCGTTTTTAACAGACTGTTCCCACCAAGGACACTTCATGTAGCTATGTTTAATAGACTGTTCCCAGCATGGACACTTTTTGTAGCTATGTTTAATAGAATGTTCCCACCAAGGACACTTTCTGTAGCCATTTTTAACAGACTGTTCCCACCAAAGACACTTCATGTAGCTATGTTTAATAGACTGTTCCCAGCATGGACACATTTTGTAGCTATGTTTATTAGGCTGTTTCCAGCACGGACACTTCTGTATATATGTTTAATAGACTGTTTCCAACAAGGACTCTTTCTATACGTATGTTTAATAAACTGTTCCCACCAAGGACACTTTCTGTAGCTATGTTTAATAGAATGTCCCCACCAAGGACACTTTCTGTAGCCGTTTTTAACAGACTGTTCCCACCAAGGACACTTTCTGTAGCTATGTTTAATAGAATGTTCCCAGCATGGACACTTTTTGTAGTTATGTTTAATAGAATGTTCCCACCAAGGACGCTTTATGTAGACATTTTTAACAGACTGTTCCCACCAAGGACACTTCATGTAGCTATGTTTAATAGACTGTTCCCAGCATGGACACTTCATGTAGCTATGTTAAATAGACTGTTCCCAGCATGGACACTTTTTGTAGCTATGTTTAATAGAATGTTCCCACCAAGGACACTTTCTGTAGCCGTTTTTAACAGACTGTTCCCACCAAGGACACTTCATGTAGCTATGTTTAATAAACTGTTCCCAGCATGGACACTTTTTGTAGCTATGTTTAATAGAATGTTCCCACCAAGGACACTTTCTGTGGCCATTTTTAACAGACTGTTCCCACCAAGGACACTTCATGTAGCTATGTTTAATAGACTGTTCCCTGCATGAACACTTTTTGTAACTATGTTTAATAGGCTGTTTCCAGCACGGACACTTCTGTATATATGTTTAATAGACTGTTTACAACAAGGACTCTTTCTATACGTATGTTTAATAAACTGTTCCAACCAAGGACACTTTCTGTAGCTATGTTTAATAGAATGTCCCCACCAAGGACACTTTCTGTAGCCGTTTTTAACAGACTGTTCCCACCAAGGACACTTCATGTAGCTATGTTTAATAGACTGTTCCCAGCATGGATACTTTTTGTAGTTATGTTTAATTGAATGTTCCCACCAAGGACACTTTATGTAGACATTTTTAACAGACTGTTCCCACCAAGGACACCTCATGTAGCTATGTTTAATAGACTGTTACCAGCATGGACACTTCATGTAGCTATGTTTAATAGACTGTTCCCAGCATGGACACTTTTTGTAGCTATGTTTAATAGGCTGTTTCCAGCACGGACACTTCTGTATATATGTTTAATAGACTGTTTCCAACAAGGACTCTTTCTATACGTATGTTTAATAAACTGTTCCCACCAAGGACACTTTATGTAGCTATGTTTAATAGAATGTCCCCACCGAGGACACTTTCTGTAGCTGTTTTTAACAGACTGTTCCCACCAAGGACACTTCATGTAGCTATGTTTAATAGACTGTTCCCAGCATGGACACTTTTTGTAGTTATGTTTAATAGAATGTTCCCTCCAAGGACACTTTCTGTAGACATTTTTAACAGACTGTTCCCACCAAGGACACTTCATGTAGCTATGTTTAATAGACTGTTCCCAGCATGGACGCTTCATGTAGCTATGTTTAATAGACTGTTCCCAGCATGGACACTTTTTGTAGCTATGTTTTATAGAATTTTCCCACCAAGGACACTTTCTGTAGCCGTTTTAACAGACTGTTCCCACCAAGGACACTTCATGTAGCTATGTTTAATAAACTGTTCCCAGCATGGACACTTTTTGTAGCTATGTTTAATAGAATGTTCCCACCAAGGACACTTTCTGTAGCCATTTTTAACAGACTGTTCCCACCAAGGACACTTCATGTAGCTGTGTTTAATAGACTGTTCCCAGCATGGACACTTTTTGTAGCTATGTTTAATAGGCTGTTTCCAGCACGGACACTTCTGTATATATGTTTAAAAGACTGTTTCCAACAAGGACTCTTTCTATACGTATGTTTAATAAACTGTTCCCACCGAGGACACTTTCTGTAGCTATGTTTAATAGAATGTCCCCACCAAGGACACTTTCTGTAGCCGTTTTTAACAGACTGTTCCCACCAAGGACACTTCATGTAGCTATGTTTAATAGACTGTTCCCAGCATGGACACTTTTTGTAACTATGTTTAATAGAATGTTCCCACCAAGGACACTTTATGTAGACATTTTTAACAGACTGTTCCCACCAAGGACACTTCATGTAGCTATGTGTAATAGACTGTTCCCAGCATGGACACTTCATGTAGCTATGTTTAATAGACTGTTCCCAGCATGGACACTTTTTGTAGCTATGTTTAATAGAATGTTCCCACCAAGGACACTTTCTATAGCCGTTTTTAACAGACTGTTCCCACCAAGGACACTTCATGTAGCTATGTTTAATAAACTGTTCCCAGCATGGACACTTTTTGTAGCTTTGTTTAAAAGAATGTTCCCACCAAGGACACTTTCTGTAGCCACTTTTAACAGACTGTTCCCACCAAGGACACTTCATGTAGCTATGTTTAATAGACTGTTCCCAGCATGGACACTTTTTGTAGCTATGTTTAATAGGCTGTTTCCAGCACGGACACTTCTGTATATATGTTTAATAGACTGTTTCCAACAAGGACTCTTTCTATACGTATGTTTAATAAACTGTTCCCACCAAGGACACTTTCTGTAGCTATGTTTAATAGAATGTCCCCACCAAGGACATTTTCTGTAGCCGTTTCTAACAATCTCTTCCCACTAAGGACACTTCATGTAGCTATGTTTAATAGTCTGTTCCCAGCATGGACACTTTTTGTAACTATGTTTAATAGAATGTTCCCACCAAGGACACTTTCTGTAGCCATTTTTAACAGACTGTTCCCACCAAGGACACTTCATGTAGCTATGTTTAATAGACTGTTCCCAGCATGGACATTTTTTGTAGCTATATTTAATAGGCTGTTTCCAGCACGGACACTTCTGTATATATGTTTAATAGACTGTTTCCAACAAGGTCTCTTTCTATACGTATGTTTAATAAACTGTTCCCACCATGGACACTTTCTGAAGCTATGTTTAATAGAATGTTCCCACCAAGGACACTTTCTGTAGCCATTTTTAACAGACTATTCCCACTAAGGCCACTTTTTGTAGCTATGTTTAATAGGCTGTTTCCAGCACGGACACTTCTGTATATATGTTTAATAGACTGTTTCCAACAAGGACTCTTTCTATACGTATGTTTAATAAACTGTTCCCACCAAGGACTCTTTCTGTAGCTATGTTTAATAGAATGTCCCCACCAAGGACACTTTCTGTAGCCGTTTTTAACAGACTGTTCCCACCAAGGACACTTCATGTAGCTATGTTTAATAGACTGTTCCCAGCATGGACACTTTTTGTAGTTATGTTTAAAAGAATGTTCCCACCAAGGACACTTTCTGTAGTCATTTTTAACAGACTGTTCCCACCAAGGACACTTCATGTAGCTATGTTTAATAGACTGTTCCCAGCATGGACACTTCATGTAGCTATGTTTAGTAGACTGTTCCCAGCACGGACACTTATTTAGGTATGTTTAATAGACTGTTTCCAGCACAGACACTTCTTTACGTATGTTTTATAAACTGTTCCTACCAAGGACACTTTCTGTAGTTATGTTTAATAGACTTTTCCCAGCATGGACACTTCTTTAGGTATGTTTAATAGACTGTTCCCACCAAGGACACTTTCTGTAGTTATGTTTGATAGACTGTTCCCAACACGGACACTTCTTTAGGTATTTTTAACGGACTGTTCCCAACAAGGACACTTCTGTAGGTATGCTTTATAGACTGTTCATAGCACGGACACTTCTTTAGGTCTGTTTAATAGACTGTTCCCACCAAGGACACTTTCTGTAGTTATGTTTAATAGACTGTTCCCGACAAGGACACTTTCTCTTGCTACGACGGACACTGCTGTAGGTATGTTTAATAGACGGTTCCCATCACAGACACTGCTGTAGTTATGTGTAGGAGAAAGTCCAAATAAGTGTACATTCCTGAAAACGGAGCTGAGGCCATCCATAAAAAAAATGTTTGCTTGCTGTCCCCCGAACAACCCACTATTTTTCACCCAGACTCCAAAAATTTTATTGAGATCTGGTAAGATTATTTTTTTGAGCACAAACTTTTTTACTAAGAAAAATCTTAAGGATTCGATGTTTATGTTCCCACCAAGGACACTTTCTGCAGCTCTGTTTAATAGACTGTTCCAAGCATGGACACTTACTGTTGCTATGTTTAATAGACTGTTCCCACCAAGAACACTTTCTGTAGCGATGTTTGATAGAATGTTCCCACCAAGGACACTTTTTGTAGTTATTATCTCACCTGAGCCGAAAGCTCATTGGTGAACTTATAGGGTGGTCAGAGTTTGTCTGTCGTGTGCCTGTGTGTCCACATTTTTAAATGTCTTCTCCTCTGGAACCGCTGGGTTGACTGACGTCAGGTGAGCGATTCAGGACCAATGGTCCTGTGGTGTTTAATAGACTATTCCCAGCACGGACACTTCTTAAAGTATGTTTAATAGACTGTTCCAAGCACGGACACTTATTTAGGTATGTTTAATAGACTGTTCCCACCATAGACACTTCTTTAGGTATGTATAATAGACTGTTCCTACCAAGGACACTTTCTGTAGTTATGTTTAATAGACGGCTCCCAGCACGGATACTTCTTTAGGTATGTTTAATAGACTGTTCCCACCAAGTACACTTTCTGTAGTTATGTTTAATGGACTGTTCCCAACACGGACACTTCTTTAGGTATTTTTAATGGACTGTTCCCACCAAGGACACTTCTTTAGGTATGCTTTATAGACTGTTCCCAGCACGGACACTTCTTTAGGTCTGTTTAATAGACTGTTCCCACCAAGGGCACTTTCTGTAGTTATGTTTAATAGACTGTTCCCGACAAGGACACTTTCTCTTCCTACGACGGAGACTGCTGTAGGTATGTTTAATAGACGGTTCCAAGTTTGATCCAATTCTGTTCATCCATTAAAGAGAATCAGCAGTTTAAAATTTTTCATGATGTTGGCCATTATCACCTAGTTATGCATTGGAGTGGAACCATTTGAATAAATCGGATACAGATTGATGTAAGGATCTTTCTGACCAAGTTTGATCAAATTCCGTTCAGCCATTAATGAGAATCAGCAATTTTATGTTTTTCACGATGTCAGCCATTATGACCTACTTATGCATCGGAGTGGAACCATTCGAATAAATCTGATACAGGTTGATGTAAGGATGCTTGTGACCATGTTTAATCAAATTCTGTTCATCCATTCACGAGAATCAGCGGTTTGAAGTTTTCCCGATATCGACCATTTTGACCTACTTATGCATCGGAGTGGAACCATTTGAATATATCTAATACTGGTTGATGCATGGATGCTTCTGACCATGTCTGATCAAATCCCTTTCACCAGTTCACGAGAATTAGCAGTTTGAAGTTTTTCCATTATGACCTACTTATGCATCGAGGCGGAACCATTTGAACAAATCTGAGAAATGCTGATATCAGAATGCTTCAGATCAAGTTTGGTCAAAATCTGAGCATTGGTTTTCGAGGAGATGCCATTTGAACAAAATATATGTCGTAAATATAAAGTAGGTCACCGTGACCTATTCCACTACAGAGTTTTTGTATATAAATTTGAGAACCTAGTGCCCATCGAAGCTCAATACCAAAAATCAGCCAATTATACCATGCGGTTCTAGAGAAAAATCGATTTAGTTGTTTTTGCTATTTTTAGTAACTGCGGCCATCTTGGATTGTCGACCCGGATAATTTTCGCAAACTTGTAAGTCTCGAGTCTGATCATGCTGCATATAAATTTTGAGAGTCGTAGGTGCAGTGGTTGCGGAGAAGAAGTCGTTTGAACAAGTGTTTACGGACGACGGACGGACGGACGGACAGACAAAAAGTGATCACAATAGCTACACTGAGACTTCGTCTCAGTGAGCTAAAAATAGCAAAACAACTAAATTGACTTAGTATCCGAAAAAGCTTGGTATAGTTGACTCAAAATTGGTATGAGACATCGTTGGGACCTTGGTTCTCAAGATTATTCATATCATCCAAATCTGTAGTGAAATTAGGTCACAGTGACATAGTTTGTATTTACGAAGTGTATTTTGTTCAAACAACAGCTATTCAAAAACTAATGTCCAAACTTGACCTGAAGCATCCTGGCATCAACCTTTCTCAGTTTTATTCAAATGAGCCCTCTCCAATGAATAAGTAGGTCATTATGGCCGCCATCTTGAAATAACTTTACATGGCTTGTTCTCATGAACAGATCAAACTTGGTCAGAAGCATCCTTATTTGGACCAGTCTCAAATTTATGCAAATGGTTCACTTTACTGCATAAGTAGGTCAAAATGGCTGTCACCTTGAAAAAAATAAAATGGCCTTTTCTCATGAACAGATAAACAGAATTTGATGAAACTTGGTCAGAAGCATCCATATAATTATGGACCAGTCTCAAATTTATGCAAATTTATCCAGTGCATAAGTAGGTCAAAATGGCTGACATCATAAAAAAAAACTTTAACAACTTCTCATGAACCTTTGATTGGAATTTGATCAAACTTGGTCATTAGCATCCTGACATTGATCTTTCTCAGATTTGTTCAAATGTTTCTGCTCCAGTTCATAAGCAGGTCATATTATGGCTGACATGGTGGAAATTTTCAAACGGATTTTTCTCATGGATTTTGATCACACTCGGTCAGATACATCCTGACATCGACCTTGTTCAGATTCGTTCACGTGGTTCCACTATGTAGGTCATAATGGCCAAATGCGGAAAACTTCAAATTGTTTATTCTGAGGAAGTGTTGAACAGACTTGTACTCAGGTTAGCGATACAGGGCCATAATGGTCCTCTTGTTGTTTTTTATTGCACCCCTTACTCTTTTAGTGCAGTATGGTCACGAAACAGTGACAGAATTAATGGAACACCCTATAGACTATATTATATTCTTGTTCCTTATGATAAACCACATATACTGACATAGATCTTGGTTCCCAATGGGTCACCCGTGGGCATGTCCTACCCCTTCATTTCATAAAATGTGCAATAACTCGGAAACTGCTTATGATCCCCACCCATAAACAATGTATTCTTGTTTCTTATGGTAAGATGCATTTAACGACATTGACCTTGGATACACCGGGGTCCCCTGGGGCATGACCCACCCCTCTTATCATGAAAGTCCTTATATAAGAAACCGTTCGGATCCTCAACCTTAAATCATATATTCTCCTGTTCCTTAAGACGCATTCATTGACACGGACCTTAGGTCCCTCTGGGCTCTTCCGAGCCTGATCAGCCTGGCAGAGGGCATGCCTATCCTTTCTTCAAACAATGCGTTCTCTCGGAGTCAGAAAATGTTGCGATATTGTGGGCGGGATTTAGCCCGTTGTTTTATTGTTTTACAACTTCATGTCCATACGTGCTAACATGAAGCACAAAAAAGCAAAACTACAAATGGCATTTGCACTCTGTCAATGTTAAACGTCGAATAGCACGTAATACAGGCTACAGAATATAATTGCAACACGCAACACTATGACCTTGTCCGGAACAGTCCTTCGTGGGCGCCCACTGTCCGTGTTGGAGACATTGCAGTTACACTTATAGAATATCAACATTGCAGCCTGAATCGCTCACCTGACGTCAATCATTGATATGAGGCATTGTTGATATAAGGCATCGTTAATATGAGGCATCGTTGATATAAGACAACGGTGATACGAGGCATCAGTGATATGAGGCATCAGTGATATGAGGCAGTGATGATATGGATGATGAGTATAGAATGATGTAAAGGGGTTTATGTGTCCCCCACCCCTGTTACTACATTTTATTCGGCGTCGAGCAGCTATAGATGTAATCGCCACGGTATAACACAGAGGCAAAAACTGGTTGGTGAAACAGTCATTACTGTGAATATACTGGTTAATGTAAAGTTTATATAAAACATTATGGTGCCATAAACACTCATCAGGTCCTTATCATCAACAGGAAGGGAGAAAGAACATTATGTTAAGTATTTGAGGGTGTGAATGAGTGTGTGTACTTCATGTGTAATTCAAGTGTGATTCAAGTGTATTCCACTTGTATTAAGACAGAAATTTAATTGGGCCCAGACTAATTTTCATTCTGTCTTAACCTAAGTGGAATAGATTGCGAGTCAACTGTCCCTTTAAGTTTGTCTTTGTAAAATTATGTAACCAGTGTTGTTTATAAATATTAGACTTATTCCATATAAATATTGTAAAGGATTCTAAGTATCTTAGAATTTCCTTTGCGTTAGTGCCCTACAAGTGGACATAGATTCGAGGTTCCCTCGTGTTGTCCCGTCACATATACGTTTTGCCAGCCCCCGACATATGAAACAAGTGTCTTTGGTGGGAATAGTGTATTGAACATAGCTTCAGAAACCGTCCGTGCTGGGAACAGTCTATTAAACATAGCTACATGAAGTGTACGTGATGGGAACATTCTATAAATCATAGCTCCAGTGAGTTTCCGTGATGGGAACAGTCTACCTGACATAGGTTCAGACAGTGTCCTTGGTGGGAACAGTCTATTAAACATACCTACAGGAGTGTCCGTCCGTCTATTGAACATACCTTCAGAAGTGTCCGTGCTGCGAAGAGACTAATATTCATAGCTACAGAAAGTATCCTTGTCGGGAACAGTCTATTAAACATAATTACAGAAAGTGTCCTTGGTGCCAACAGTCTATTAAACATGGCTACAGAATGTGTCCTTGGTGGGGACATTCTATTAAACATAGCTACAGAAAGTGTCCTTGGTGGGAACAGTTTATTAAACATACGTACAGAAAGAGTCCTTGTTGGAAATAGTCTATTAAACATATATACAGAAGTGTCCTAGCTGGAAACAGCCTATTAAACATAGCTACAAAAGGTGTCCATGCTGGGAACAGTCTATTAAACATAGCTACATGAAGTGTCCTTGGTGGGAACAGTCTGTTAAAAACGGCTACAGAAAGAGTCCTTGGTGGGGACATTCTATTAAACATAGCTACAGAAAGTGTCATTGGTGGGAACAGTTTATTAAACATACGTATAGAAAGAGTCCTTGTTGGAAACAGTCTATTAAACATATATACAGAAGTGTCCGTGCTGGAAACAGCCTACTAAACATAGCTACAAAAAGTGTCCATGCTGGGAACAGTCTATTAAACATAGCTACAAGAAGTGTCCTTGGTGGGAACAGTCTGTTAAAAACCGGCTACAGAAAGTGTCCTTGGTGGGGACATTCTATTAAACATAGCTACAGAAAGTGTCCTTGGTGGGAACAGTTTATTAAACATACGTATAGAAAGAGTCCTTGTTGGAAACAGTCTATTAAACATATATACAGAAGTGTCCGTGCTGGAAACAGCCTATTAAACATAGCTACAAAATGTGTCCATGCTGGGAACAGTCTATTAAACATAGCTACATGAAGTGTCCTTGGTGGGAACAGTCTGTTAAAAACGGCTACAGAAAGTGTCCTTGTGGGGACATTCTATTAAACTTAGCTTCAGAAAGTGTCCTTGGTGGGAACAGTTTATTAAACATACGTATAGAAAGAGTCCTTGTTGGAACTAGTCTATAAAACATATATACAGAAGTGTCCGTACTGGAAATAGCCTATTAAACATAGCTACAAAAAGTGTCCATGCTGGGAACAGTCTATTAAACATAGCTACATGAAGTGTCTTTGGTGGGAACAGTCTGTTAAAAATGGCTACAGAAAGTGTCCTTGGTGGGGACATTCTATTAAACATAGCTACAAAAAGTGTCCATGCTGGGAACATTCTATTAAACATAGCTACATGAAGTGTCCTTGGTGGGAACAGTCTGTTAAAAACGGCTACAGAAAGTGTCCTTGGTGGGGACATTCTATTAAACATAGCTACAGAAAGTGTCCTTGGTGGGAACAGTTTATTAAACATACGTATAGAAAGAGTCCTTGTTGGAAACAGTCTATTAAACATATATACAGAAGTGTCCGTGCTGGAAACAGCCTATTAAACATAGCTACAAAAAGTGTCCATGCTGGGAACAGTCTATTAAACATAGCTACATGAAGTGTCCTTGGTGGGAACAGTCTGTTAAAAACGGCTACAGAAAGTGTCCTTGGTGGGGACATTCTATTAAACATAGCTACAGAAAGTGTCCTTGGTGGGAACAGTTTATTAAACATACGTATAGAAAGAGTCCTTGTTGGAAACAGTCTATAAAACATATATACAGAAGTGTCCGTACTGGAAACAGCCTATTAAACATAGCTACAAAAAGTGTCCATGCTGGGAACAGTTTATTAAACATAGCTACATGAAGTGTCCTTGGTGGGAACAGTCTGTTAAAAATGGCTACAGAAAGTGTCCTTGGTGGGAACATTCTATTAAACATAGCTACAAAAAGTGTCCATGCTGGGAACTGTTTATTAAACATAGCTACATGAAGTGTCCTTGGTGGGAACAGTCTGTTAAAACGGCTACAGAAAGTGTCCTTGGTGGAAACATTCTATTAAACATAGCTACAAAAAGTGTCCATGCTGGGAACAGCCTATTAAACATAGCTACAAAAAGTGTCCATGCTGGGAACAGTCTATTAAACATAGCTACATGAAGTGTCTTTGGTGGGAACAGTCTGTTAAAAATGGCTACAGAAAGTGTCCTTGGTGGGAACATTCTATTAAACATAGCTACAAAAAGTGTCCACGCTGGGAACATTATATTAAACATAGCTACATGAAGTGTCCTTGGTGGGAACAGTCTGTTAAAAACGGCTACAGAAAGTGTCCTTGGTGGGGACATTCTATTAAACATAGCTACAGAAAGTGTCCTTGGTGGGAACAGTTTATTAAACATACGTATAGAAAGAGTCCTTGTTTGAAACAGTCTATAAAACATATATACAGAAGTGTCCGTACTGGAAACAGCCTATTAAACATAGCTACAAAAAGTGTCCATGCTGGGAACAGTCTATTAAACATAGCTACATGAAGTGTCCTTGGTGGGAACAGTCTGTTAAAAATGGCTACAGAAAGTGTCCTTGGTGGGAACATTCTATTAAACATAGCTACAAAAAGTGTCCATGCTGGGAACAGTTTATTAAACATAGCTACATGAAGTGTCCTTGGTGGGAACAGTCTGTTAAAACGGCTACAGAAAGTGTCCTTGGTGGAAACATTCTATTAAACATAGCTACAAAAAGTGTCCATGCTGGGAACAGCCTATTAAACATAGCTACAAAAAGTGTCCATGCTGGGAACAGTCTATTAAACATAGCTACATGAAGTGTCTTTGGTGGGAACAGTCTGTTAAAAATGGCTACAGAAAGTGTCCTTGGTGGGAACATTCTATTAAACATAGCTACAAAAAGTGTCCACGCTGGGAACATTATATTAAACATAGCTACATGAAGTGTCCTTGGTGGGAACAGTCTGTTAAAAACGGCTACAGAAAGTGTCCTTGGTGGGGACATTCTATTAAACATAGCTACAGAAAGTGTCCTTGGTGGGAACAGTTTATTAAACATACGTATAGAAAGAGTCCTTGTTGGAAACAGTCTATAAAACATATATACAGAAGTGTC
The DNA here is from genome assembly GCA_963580285.1 of Lucinisca nassula. Classification (NCBI taxonomy): domain Eukaryota; kingdom Metazoa; phylum Mollusca; class Bivalvia; order Lucinida; family Lucinidae; genus Lucinisca; species Lucinisca nassula. The sequence goes on from CAUZLF010000024.1 coordinate 242,483, forward strand.
CGTACTGGAAACAGCCTATTAAACATAGCTACAAAAAGTGTCCATGCTGGGAACAGTCTATTAAACATAGCTACATGAAGTGTCCTTGGTGGGAACAGTCTGTTAAAAATGGCTACAGAAAGTGTCCTTGGTGGGAACATTCTATTAAACATAGCTACAAAAAGTGTCCATGCTGGGAACAGTTTATTAAACATAGCTACATGAAGTGTCCTTGGTGGGAACAGTCTGTTAAAACGGCTACAGAAAGTGTCCTTGGTGGAAACATTCTATTAAACATAGCTACAAAAAGTGTCCATGCTGGGAACAGCCTATTAAACATAGCTACAAAAAGTGTCCATGCTGGGAACAGTCTATTAAACATAGCTACATGAAGTGTCTTTGGTGGGAACAGTCTGTTAAAAATGGCTACAGAAAGTGTCCTTGGTGGGAACAGTCTGTTTTATTAAACATAGCTACATGAAGTGTCCTTGGTGGGAACAGTCTGTTAAAACGGCTACAGAAAGTGTCCTTGGTGGAAACATTCTATTAAACATAGCTACAAAAAGTGTCCACGCTGGGAACATTATATTAAACATAGCTACATGAAGTGTCCTTGGTGGGAACAGTCTGTTAAAAACGGCTACAGAAAGTGTCCTTGGTGGGGACATTCTATTAAACATAGCTACAGAAAGTGTCCTTGGTGGGAACAGTTTATTAAACATACGTATAGAAAGAGTCCTTGTTGGAAACAGTCTATTAAACATATATACAGAAGTGTCCGTGCTGGAAACAGCCTATTAAACATAGCTACAAAAAGTGTCCATGCTGGGAGCAGTCTATTAAACATAGCTACATGAAATGTCCTTGGTGGGAACAGTCTGTTAAAAACGGCTACAGAAAGTGTCCTTGGTGGGGACATTCTATTAAACATAGCTACAGAAAGTGTCCTTGGTGGGAACAGTTTATTAAACATACGTATAGAAAGAGTCCTTGTTGGAAACAGTCTATTAAACATATATTCAGAAGTGTCAGTGCTGGAAACAGCCTATTAAACATAGCTACAAAAAGTGTCCATGCTGGGAACAGTCTATTAAACATAGCTACATGAAGTGTCCTTGGTTGGAACAGTCAGTTAAACATGGCTACAGAAAGTGTCCTTGGTGGGATTATTCTATTAAACATAGCTACAAAAAGTGTCCATGCTGGGAACATTCTATTAAACATAGCTACATGAAGTGTCCTTGGTGGGAACAGTCTGTAAAAAACAGCTACAGAAAGTGTCCTTGGTGGGGACATTCTATTAAACATAGCTACAGAAAGTGTCCTTGGTGGGAACAGTTTATTAAACATACGTATAGAAAGAGTCCTTGTTGGAAACAGTCTATTAAACATATAAACAGAAGTGTCCGTGCTTGAAACAGCTTATTAAACATAGCTACAAAAAGTGTCCATGCTGGGAACAGTCTATTAAACATAGCTACATGAAGTGTCCTTTGTGGGAACAGTCTGTTAAAAACGGCTACAGAAATTGTCCTTGGTGGGGACATTCTATTAAACATAGCTACAGAAAGTGTCCTTGGTGGGAACAGTTTATTAAACATACGTATAGAAAGAGTCCTTGTTGGAAACAGTCTATTAAACATATACACAGAAGTGTCCGTGCTGGAAACAGCCTATTTAACATAGCTACAAAAAGTGTCCATGTTGGGAACAGTCTATTAAACATAGCTACATGAAGTGTCCTTGGTGGGAACAATCTGTTAAAAATGGCTTCAGAAAGTGTCCTTGGTGGGAACATTCTATTAAACATAGCTACAAAAAGTGTCCATGCTGGGACCAGTCTATTAAACATAGCTACATGAAGTGTCCTTGGTGGGAACAGTCTGTTAAAAACGGCTACAGAAAGTGTCCTTGGTGGGGACATTCTATTAAACATAGCTACAGAAAGTGTCCTTGGTGGGAACAGTTTATTAAACATACGTATAGAAAGAGTCCTTGCTGGAAACAGTCTATAAAACATATATACAGAAGTGTCCGTACTGGAAACAGCCTATTAAACATAGCTACAAAAAGTGTCCATGCTGGGAACAGTCTATTAAACATAGCTACATGAAGTGTCCTTGGTGGGAACAGTCTGTTAAAAATGGCTACAGAAAGTGTCCTTGGTGGGAACATTCTATTAAACATAGCAACAAAAAGTGTCTATGCTGGGAACAGTTTATTAAACATAGCTACATGAAGTGTCCTTGGTGGGAATAGATTGTTAGAAACGGCTACAAAAAGTGTCCATGCTGGGAACAGCCTATTAAACATAGCTACAAAAAGTGTCCATGCTGGGAACAGTCTATTAAACATAGCTACATGAAGTGTCTTTGGTGGGAACAGTCTGTTAAAAATGGCTACAGAAAGTGTCCTTGGTGGGAACATTCTATTAAACATAGCTACAAAAAGTGTCCACGCTGGGAACATTATATTAAACCTAGCTACATGAAGTGTCCTTGGTGGGAACAGTCTGTTAAAAACGGATACAGAAAGTGTCCTTGGTGGGGACATTCTATTAAACATAGCTACAGAAAGTGTCCTTGGTGGGAACAATCTGTTAAAAATGGCTTCAGAAAGTGTCCTTGGTGGGAACATTCTATTAAACATAGCTACAAAAAGTGTCCATGCTTTGACCAGTCTATTAAACATAGCTACATGAAGTGTCCTTGGTGGGAACAGTCTGTTAAAAACGGCTACAGAAAGTGTCCTTGGTGGGGCGATCTATTACACATAGCTACAGAAAGTGTCCTTGCTGGGCACAGTTTATTAAACATATGTATAGAAAGAGTCCTTGTTGGAAACAGTCTATAAAACATATATACAGAAGTGTCCGTACTGGAAACAGCCTATTAAACATAGCTACAAAAAGTGTCCATGCTGGGAACAGTCTATTAAACATAGCTACATGAAGTGTCCTTGGTGGGAACAGTTTATTAAACATACGTATAGAAAGAGTCCTTGTTGGAAACAGTCTATAAAACATATATACAGAAGTGTCCGTACTGGAAACAGCCTATTAAACATAGCTACAAAAAGTGTCCATGCTGGGAACAGTCTATTAAACATAGCTACATGAAGTGTCCTTGGTGGGAACAGTCTGTTAAAAATGGCTACAGAAAGTGTCCTTGGTGGGAACATTCTATTAAACATAGCTACAGAAAGTGTCCTTGGTGGGAACAGTTTATTAAACATACGTATAGAAAGAGTCCTTGTTGGAAACAGTCTATTAAACATATATACAGAAGTGTCCGTGCTGGAAACAGCCTATTAAACATAGCTACAAAAAGTGTCCATGCTGGGAACAGTCTATTAAACATAGCTACATGAAGTGTCCTTGGTGGGAACAGTCTGTTAAAAACGGCTACAGAAAGTGTCCTTGGTGGGGACATTCTATTAAACATAGCTACAGAAAGTGTCCTTGGTGGGAACAGTTTATTAAACATACGTATAGAAAGAGTCCTTGTTGGAAACAGTCTATAAAACATATATACAGAAGTGTCCGTACTGGAAACAGCCTATTAAACATAGCTACAAAAAGTGTCCATGCTGGGAACAGTTTATTAAACATAGCTACATGAAGTGTCCTTGGTGGGAACAGTCTGTTAAAAATGGCTACAGAAAGTGTCCTTGGTGGGAACATTCTATTAAACATAGCTACAAAAAGTGTCCATGCTGGGAACTGTTTATTAAACATAGCTACATGAAGTGTCCTTGGTGGGAACAGTCTGTTAAAACGGCTACAGAAAGTGTCCTTGGTGGAAACATTCTATTAAACATAGCTACAAAAAGTGTCCATGCTGGGAACAGCCTATTAAACATAGCTACAAAAAGTGTCCATGCTGGGAACAGTCTATTAAACATAGCTACATGAAGTGTCTTTGGTGGGAACAGTCTGTTAAAAATGGCTACAGAAAGTGTCCTTGGTGGGAACATTCTATTAAACATAGCTACAAAAAGTGTCCACGCTGGGAACATTATATTAAACATAGCTACATGAAGTGTCCTTGGTGGGAACAGTCTGTTAAAAACGGCTACAGAAAGTGTCCTTGGTGGGGACATTCTATTAAACATAGCTACAGAAAGTGTCCTTGGTGGGAACAGTTTATTAAACATACGTATAGAAAGAGTCCTTGTTTGAAACAGTCTATAAAACATATATACAGAAGTGTCCGTACTGGAAACAGCCTATTAAACATAGCTACAAAAAGTGTCCATGCTGGGAACAGTCTATTAAACATAGCTACATGAAGTGTCCTTGGTGGGAACAGTCTGTTAAAAATGGCTACAGAAAGTGTCCTTGGTGGGAACATTCTATTAAACATAGCTACAAAAAGTGTCCATGCTGGGAACAGTTTATTAAACATAGCTACATGAAGTGTCCTTGGTGGGAACAGTCTGTTAAAACGGCTACAGAAAGTGTCCTTGGTTGAAACATTCTATTAAACATAGCTACAAAAAGTGTCCATGCTGGGAACAGCCTATTAAACATAGCTACAAAAAGTGTCCATGCTGGGAACAGTCTATTAAACATAGCTACATGAAGTGTCTTTGGTGGGAACAGTCTGTTAAAAATGGCTACAGAAAGTGTCCTTGGTGGGAACATTCTATTAAACATAGCTACAAAAAGTGTCCACGCTGGGAACATTATATTAAACATAGCTACATGAAGTGTCCTTGGTGGGAACAGTCTGTTAAAAACGGCTACAGAAAGTGTCCTTGGTGGGGACATTCTATTAAACATAGCTACAGAAAGTGTCCTTGGTGGGAACAGTTTATTAAACATACGTATAGAAAGAGTCCTTGTTGGAAACAGTCTATAAAACATATATACAGAAGTGTCCGTACTGGAAACAGCCTATTAAACATAGCTACAAAAAGTGTCCATGCTGGGAACAGTCTATTAAACATAGCTACATGAAGTGTCCTTGGTGGGAACAGTCTGTTAAAAATGGCTACAGAAAGTGTCCTTGGTGGGAACATTCTATTAAACATAGCTACAAAAAGTGTCCATGCTGGGAACAGTTTATTAAACATAGCTACATGAAGTGTCCTTGGTGGGAACAGTCTGTTAAAACGGCTACAGAAAGTGTCCTTGGTGGAAACATTCTATTAAACATAGCTACAAAAAGTGTCCATGCTGGGAACAGCCTATTAAACATAGCTACAAAAAGTGTCCATGCTGGGAACAGTCTATTAAACATAGCTACATGAAGTGTCTTTGGTGGGAACAGTCTGTTAAAAATGGCTACAGAAAGTGTCCTTGGTGGGAACAGTCTGTTTTATTAAACATAGCTACATGAAGTGTCCTTGGTGGGAACAGTCTGTTAAAACGGCTACAGAAAGTGTCCTTGGTGGAAACATTCTATTAAACATAGCTACAAAAAGTGTCCACGCTGGGAACATTATATTAAACATAGCTACATGAAGTGTCCTTGGTGGGAACAGTCTGTTAAAAACGGCTACAGAAAGTGTCCTTGGTGGGGACATTCTATTAAACATAGCTACAGAAAGTGTCCTTGGTGGGAACAGTTTATTAAACATACGTATAGAAAGAGTCCTTGTTGGAAACAGTCTATTAAACATATATACAGAAGTGTCCGTGCTGGAAACAGCCTATTAAACATAGCTACAAAAAGTGTCCATGCTGGGAGCAGTCTATTAAACATAGCTACATGAAATGTCCTTGGTGGGAACAGTCTGTTAAAAACGGCTACAGAAAGTGTCCTTGGTGGGGACATTCTATTAAACATAGCTACAGAAAGTGTCCTTGGTGGGAACAGTTTATTAAACATACGTATAGAAAGAGTCCTTGTTGGAAACAGTCTATTAAACATATATTCAGAAGTGTCAGTGCTGGAAACAGCCTATTAAACATAGCTACAAAAAGTGTCCATGCTGGGAACAGTCTATTAAACATAGCTACATGAAGTGTCCTTGGTTGGAACAGTCAGTTAAACATGGCTACAGAAAGTGTCCTTGGTGGGATTATTCTATTAAACATAGCTACAAAAAGTGTCCATGCTGGGAACATTCTATTAAACATAGCTACATGAAGTGTCCTTGGTGGGAACAGTCTGTAAAAAACAGCTACAGAAAGTGTCCTTGGTGGGGACATTCTATTAAACATAGCTACAGAAAGTGTCCTTGGTGGGAACAGTTTATTAAACATACGTATAGAAAGAGTCCTTGTTGGAAACAGTCTATTAAACATATAAACAGAAGTGTCCGTGCTTGAAACAGCTTATTAAACATAGCTACAAAAAGTGTCCATGCTGGGAACAGTCTATTAAACATAGCTACATGAAGTGTCCTTTGTGGGAACAGTCTGTTAAAAACGGCTACAGAAATTGTCCTTGGTGGGGACATTCTATTAAACATAGCTACAGAAAGTGTCCTTGGTGGGAACAGTTTATTAAACATACGTATAGAAAGAGTCCTTGTTGGAAACAGTCTATTAAACATATACACAGAAGTGTCCGTGCTGGAAACAGCCTATTTAACATAGCTACAAAAAGTGTCCATGTTGGGAACAGTCTATTAAACATAGCTACATGAAGTGTCCTTGGTGGGAACAATCTGTTAAAAATGGCTTCAGAAAGTGTCCTTGGTGGGAACATTCTATTAAACATAGCTACAAAAAGTGTCCATGCTGGGACCAGTCTATTAAACATAGCTACATGAAGTGTCCTTGGTGGGAACAGTCTGTTAAAAACGGCTACAGAAAGTGTCCTTGGTGGGGACATTCTATTAAACATAGCTACAGAAAGTGTCCTTGGTGGGAACAGTTTATTAAACATACGTATAGAAAGAGTCCTTGCTGGAAACAGTCTATAAAACATATATACAGAAGTGTCCGTACTGGAAACAGCCTATTAAACATAGCTACAAAAAGTGTCCATGCTGGGAACAGTCTATTAAACATAGCTACATGAAGTGTCCTTGGTGGGAACAGTCTGTTAAAAATGGCTACAGAAAGTGTCCTTGGTGGGAACATTCTATTAAACATAGCAACAAAAAGTGTCTATGCTGGGAACAGTTTATTAAACATAGCTACATGAAGTGTCCTTGGTGGGAATAGATTGTTAGAAACGGCTACAAAAAGTGTCCATGCTGGGAACAGCCTATTAAACATAGCTACAAAAAGTGTCCATGCTGGGAACAGTCTATTAAACATAGCTACATGAAGTGTCTTTGGTGGGAACAGTCTGTTAAAAATGGCTACAGAAAGTGTCCTTGGTGGGAACATTCTATTAAACATAGCTACAAAAAGTGTCCACGCTGGGAACATTATATTAAACCTAGCTACATGAAGTGTCCTTGGTGGGAACAGTCTGTTAAAAACGGATACAGAAAGTGTCCTTGGTGGGGACATTCTATTAAACATAGCTACAGAAAGTGTCCTTGGTGGGAACAATCTGTTAAAAATGGCTTCAGAAAGTGTCCTTGGTGGGAACATTCTATTAAACATAGCTACAAAAAGTGTCCATGCTTTGACCAGTCTATTAAACATAGCTACATGAAGTGTCCTTGGTGGGAACAGTCTGTTAAAAACGGCTACAGAAAGTGTCCTTGGCGGGGCGATCTATTACACATAGCTACAGAAAGTGTCCTTGCTGGGCACAGTTTATTAAACATATGTATAGAAAGAGTCCTTGTTGGAAACAGTCTATAAAACATATATACAGAAGTGTCCGTACTGGAAACAGCCTATTAAACATAGCTACAAAAAGTGTCCATGCTGGGAACAGTCTATTAAACATAGCTACATGAAGTGTCCTTGGTGGGAACAGTTTATTAAACATACGTATAGAAAGAGTCCTTGTTGGAAACAGTCTATAAAACATATATACAGAAGTGTCCGTACTGGAAACAGCCTATTAAACATAGCTACAAAAAGTGTCCATGCTGGGAACAGTCTATTAAACATAGCTACATGAAGTGTCCTTGGTGGGAACAGTCTGTTAAAAATGGCTACAGAAAGTGTCCTTGGTGGGAACATTCTATTAAACATAGCAACAAAAAGTGTCCATGCTGGGAACAGTTTATTAAACATAGCTACATGAAGTGTCCTTGGTGGGAACAGTCTGTTAAAACGGCTACAGAAAGTATCCTTGGTGGGAACATTCTACTAAACATAGCTACAAAAAGTGTCCATGCATGGAACAGCCTATTAAACATAGCTACAAAAAGTGTCCATGCTGGGAACAGTCTATTAAACATAGCTACATGAAGTGTCTTTGGTGGGAACAGTCTGTTAAAAATGGCTACAGAAAGTGTCCTTGGTGGGAACATTCTATTAAACATAGCTACAAAAAGTGTCCACGCTGGGAACATTATATTAAACCTAGCTACATGAAGTGTCCTTGGTGGGAACAGTCTGTTAAAAACGGCTACAGAAAGTGTCCTTGGTGGGCACAGTTTATTAAACATATGTATAGAAAGAGTCCTTGTTGGAAACAGTCTATAAAACATATATACAGAAGTGTCCGTACTGGAAACAGCCTATTAAACATAGCTACAAAAAGTGTCCATGCTGGGAACAGTCTATTAAACATAGCTACATGAAGTGTCCTTGGTGGGAACAGTTTATTAAACATACGTATAGAAAGAGTCCTTGTTGGAAACAGTCTATAAAACATATATACAGAAGTGTCCGTACTGGAAACAGCCTATTAAACATAGCTACAAAAAGTGTCCATGCTGGGAACAGTCTATTAAACATAGCTACATGAAGTGTCCTTGGTGGGAACAGTCTGTTAAAAATGGCTACAGAAAGTGTCCTTGGTGGGAACATTCTATTAAACATAGCAACAAAAAGTGTCCATGCTGGGAACAGTTTATTAAACATAGCTACATGAAGTGTCCTTGGTGGGAACAGTCTGTTAAAACGGCTACAGAAAGTATCCTTGGTGGGAACATTCTATTAAACATAGCTACAAAAAGTGTCCATGCATGGAACAGCCTATTAAACATAGCTACAAAAAGTGTCCATGCTGGGAACAGTCTATTAAACATAGCTACATGAAGTGTCTTTGGTGGGAACAGTCTGTTAAAAATGGCTACAGAAAGTGTCCTTGGTGGGAACATTCTATTAAACATAGCTACAAAAAGTGTCCACGCTGGGAACATTATATTAAACCTAGCTACATGAAGTGTCCTTGGTGGGAACAGTCTGTTAAAAACGGCTACAGAAAGTGTCCTTGGTGGGGACATTCTATTAAACATAGCTACAGAAAGTGTCCTTGGTGGGAACAGTTTATTAAACATACGTATAGAAAGAGTCCTTGTTGGAAACAGTCTATTAAACATATATACAGAAGTGTCCGTGCTTGAAACAGCCTATTAAACATAGCTACAAAAAGTGTCCATGCTGGGAACAGTCTATTAAACATAGCTACATGAAGTGTCCTTTGTGGGAACAGTCTGTTAAAAACGGCTACAGAAATTGTCCTTGGTGGGGACATTCTATTAAACATAGCTACAGAAAGTGTCCTTGGTGGGAACAGTTTATTAAACATACGTATAGAAAGAGTCCTTGTTGGAAACAGTCTATTAAACATATACACAGAAGTGTCCGTGCTGGAAACAGCCTATTTAACATAGCTACAAAAAGTGTCCATGCTGGGAACAGTCTATTAAACATAGCTACATGAAGTGTCCTTGGTGGGAACAATCTGTTAAAAATGGCTCCAGAAAGTTTCCTTGGTGGGAACATTCTATTAAACATAGCTACAAAAAGTGTCCATGTTGGGACCAGTCTATTAAACATAGCTACATGAAGTGTCCTTAGTGGGAACAGTCTGTTAAAAACGGCTACAGAAAGTGTCCTTGGTGGGGACATTCTATTACACATAGCTACAGAAAGTGTCCTTGGTGGGAACAATTTATTAAACATACGTATAGAAAGAGTCCTTGTTGGAAACAGTCTATTAAACATATAAACTGAAGTGTCCGTGCTGGAAACAGCCTATTAAACATAGCTACAAAAAGTGTCCATGCTGGGAACAGTCTATTAAACATAGCTACATGAAGTGTCCTTGGTGGGAACAGTCTGTTAAAAACGGCTACAGAAAGTGTCCTTGGTGGGAACATTCTATTAAACATAGCTACAGAAAGTGTCCTTGGTGAGAATAGTCTATTACACATAGCAACAGTAAGTGTCCGTGCTTGGAACAGTCTATTAAACATAGCTACAGAAAGTGTGCTTGGTGGGAACTTCTTATTAAACATACGTATAGAAAGTGTCCTTGTTGGAAACAGTCTATTAAACATACCAACAGAAGTATCCGTGCTGCAAACAATCTATTAAAATACCTTCAGAAAGTGTCCTTGGTGTGAACAGTCTATTAACCATATCTACAGAAATGTCCGTGCTGGGAACAATCTATCAAACATACCTACAGAAAGTGTCCTTGATGGGAACAGTCTATTAAACATAGCTTCAGAAAGTGTCCGTGCTGGGAACAGACTATGAAGCGTACTACAGAAAGTGTCCGTGGTGAAAACAGTCTTTTAAATATACCTACAGAAAGTGTCCATGCTGGGACCAGTCTTTTAATGAAAGCTTTAGAAAGTGTCCGTGCTGGAAAATGTCTACTAACCATAACTACGAAAAGTGTCCTTGGTGGGAACAGTCTATTTAACATACCTATATAATTGTCCGGGCTGGGAACAGTCTATAAACATACCTACAGAAGTGTCTGTGCTTGGAACAGTCTATAAAACATACCTACAGAAAGTGTCCTTGGTGGGAACAGTCTATTAAACATACCTATATAAATTGTCCTTGCTGGGAACAATCTATTAAAGGAGTCCATGTATAGAATCCACCAATCGCTAAAAACAATTGCAGGAAATTGTTCAAATGTCTAGTTTGCTTTAAATCATGTGTATTAAATAAGGCTAAAAGGGATGCCCTTTGAGAACCATGAACGCATTCAAAAACGAAAATAGCAGAATCCATTTGTTGTTTGGGCCAGACAAGCTTGTTTCGGCCGTCAAGGCCTCATCAGTAGCCCTAAAAGAAATGCTGAAAACGAGTATCAGCGGTTACCAGTATCAGCGTAAAACGCGGAAAATGACGTTGAAAGTTGACGTTTCGTCAGAAGAAATTTCCAGTTTAATTTAACGTCATGCGGCAAATTTTGATTACGGATTATTTTGCTCCAGACAAGTGGAAAGTGTATGGATTTGTATGCGGTTTGTAGCCTGCTTCCACAATAGAATAATTTTTGTCTTTTAGTCAGAATGTTTCTTTTGTAAGGACTAATTGATTCTTAATTAGCTGGGTTAAATGCTTCTTTAAATGGACATTTTACTGACTCCTTTGATATTCATTTGGGATCACGATACAATAAAAAACATCCCTTCGAATTCAACGTTGTTCTTCTTCTTTGTCCTGATGCAAAATAAATAGATGACTTGACGGATGTTTTAAGGTAACCGGGCGCCAAGGGCACATAGGGGCTACCCCCAGTTCGCCAGCTGGGATTAGTTGTAGGTCTTCTCCCTAGGCTGCCAATATGCTGACTCCTGCTAGCCGATTGGGAGTTAGGTGACTTCTTTCGCGGAGGACCGCAACTTACTATTAGTATCAAAATAATTTCAACTATGAAAAGGTTTATTACCAGCAAATATTTTGTCACCAATACAAACTGGAATAGATTCATAAAACTTTATGTTAGGCTTATTTTTATGTATTTTAATTGAAATCCTTTAATCAAAATTAAAGTGATTAACCAAACTATTGCAAAATATGCAGAGTGTTGATTTTTTTGTTTGTTTTGATTTGTTACGCCCCTTGAAAGTCTTATAAATAACTTAGTATGACACGCCAACTATTCAACAGAAATGCAATGTCCCCAACACGGACAGTGTGTGCCCACGAAGGACTGTTCCGGACAAGGTCATAGTGTTGCGTGTTGCAATTATATACTGTAGCCCACAAGACTGGAAGCAACGTCTCCAAAATGACCTATACAGTGCTGACGGGGACATTAAACCTTAAATCAAACAAACAAAACAAAGCTACGAGCGATGACTCTGATCAGTCTGATAAGAGTCTAGTCTTCTACAGCAGCTGGGTTATTCAAAGAGCAAAAGCGAAGCCGCTGCCCTACTGATTGACTGGGTACACAGGTTGATCTGATTCTTCCCTTGCTGCGCATGTTTTATTGAGGGTTTTGTCATATAACTGCTAATTAAGTTGTTGATTGGACCAATATTGTTTTTTATCATTCTTAAGGGGAATGGGAACACCTGGTAAACATTTCCGCCATTTTTCAAAGGAGGGCAACTTTCGGGACTTCCTGTTCGCTTTTAGTTTATACTAATTTATTTTAGTTCGATTGCGATGAAAGCTTCAAGCTTATTGAATTGCTCTCCAAAACTCATTCCGGGTGTTTTCACGCGCGTTCGCTTTTCTATTAGCCCTGTCCCGCTGAAAAAGGGGTCTACCCTTAAAGGAAAGAATTTGCTCCCTAGGAGCAAATTCTTTCCTTTAAGAGTTGACCCCTAATGACATGGTAGGCAAAAATACTTTTCCAGGAGTTGCCTCCCTTGAAGGTGTATCCATTCCCCTTAAACGACAAGTTCAAAGACCGTTTAGCCAATCAATGAACAGCTGTGCTATCGTGATATATAGAGTATCTTAGACAAGTGATCATTTCGTATGAAATTTATGAAACGAGCCTTCGGCGAGTTTCATAAATTTCATATGAAATGACCACGAGTTTTTGTTAGAATGTTTGTCATGTTATGTGTTTGGTTGGAAAGGACAATAAC